>JARQOC010000001.1:527401653-527434935 GCA_033576535.1 Allobates femoralis | reverse complement strand
GAGTGCTTGGTGACAGATGTAGACAAAGCTGCAGCAGGTCCTGAAAGGGATGTGACATTGATAAAACTATAATATGAAATGTTTTATATAGTGTGCTATTTTATATTTATGTTCTAATTATGTATTATAATATCATTTTTATAAATTCCCAGTAACAGTAAAAAAGGCAAAAATCCTATCATGTGATCCTAAGGACAATAAAATATAAAAAAACACATAATAGAGAATTAACATTTACAAAAATCTTATAACCAATGAATAATTGAAACGATCCTCAATTCCAATATTAATCTAATAATTTATGTTATATATCAAAAGGCGTACAATAGTAGTGTCTGTGTTCTTTCATTAAATGGATATAATGTTATAATGGTGTTTTCATTACTTTAGTTAATATATAAAGCTAATATTGCATGCAAAATAGATGAATTTGTTTATGTGGATGTGTTTGTTCGATCTCTTCAGACGTACATTCTTTTAATGGAACACATGCTGTTTTCTTGACATCAGCCAAGAATCTGGTAATTTCATATTAAAACCATTAGTAATGTTTTAATCTGTTATCTTGTTTTTTATGCAATGCTAATATATAAAAATGCAAATGAATATATGAAGTTACAGCTGATATGATGTGTAATGAAAACTAACAACACTGCAGCATTAATATATTTTTATGTGAAATAGGTATTTATAATGTGTTTGTTACCATGTTTCTATTATACCCTAGAATTAATATTACATTTATTTCAGTTTTTAAGGTGATTTGCCTAAGCAGGAGACTTTCTATTAACTTTTATTTCACTTTCGCAGTGTATATAGATACACTGCGAAAGTGAATGTACTGCTCGCTACTCCTAAGGAATAATCACAAGGAAACTTGTGGACTAGCAAGTAGCCCGAATACCGTACTATTCCGCGAGTACCGATTAGTTATGAATATACTCGCTCATCCCTAATCAGTAGTTAATTTTTATGTTTTTTCTTCAGGAATGGTTTCCTTCTACATCTTCGCCCATAAAGCTCCGCTGGATATACTGTATGGCATATGGTACTTGTTGAAACCATGTCCACAGACTTTTCCAGGTTGGCCTTCAGGTTTTTGGATGTTTGACATGGTGTTTTTTCCACAAACTGCACCAACTTTCGAAGCCATCTCTTGTCAATTTTCCTCTTTCTTCCGCATCCAAGGAGGTTCTTGACAGTTTTATGCTTGGCAAACTTCTTAATAACATTGTGCACTGTTAAAACTGGGATATCAAGGTCTTTGGAGAAGACTTTATACCCTTTATATGTCTTGTGTTTGCTAATATTGGCAATTCGGATGTTCTCAGACAGCACCTTTGTCTTCACCACTGTGAGAAAGGAACAGAGACTAAAAAATGGCTTTTTATAATATTGAAGTTAGCTAATTCATGCCACATGGGCACCAGCAATTTATCACAGGTACCGTATATACTAGTGTATAAGCCGATCCGTGTATAAGCCGACCCCCTACTTTTCCCCCAAAACCTGGGAAAACCTATTGACTCGTGTATAAGCCAAGGGTGGACCCCAGCACAGGTATACAGCCCCCAGCAGTGTGGTATACAGGCCCCCCCAGTGGTAGTATACAGCAGCCTCCCCAGTGGTAGTATACATCAGCCTCCCCAGTGGTATATACAGGCCCCAGCAGTATTACAGCAGCCTCCCCAGTGGTATATACAGGCCCCAGCAGTATTACAGCAGCCTCCCCAGTGGCATATACAGGCCCCAGCAGTATATACAGCAGCTCCAGTGGTATACAGCAGCCTCCCCAGTGGTATATACAGACCCCACCAGTATATACAGCAGCCCCAGTGGTATACAGGCCCCAGCAGTATATACAGCAGCCCCAGTGGTATACAGCAGCCTCGCCAGTGGTATATACAGATCCCAGCAGTATTACAGCAGCCTCCCCAGTGGTATATACAGACCCCACCAGTATATACAGCAGCTCCAGTGGTATACAGGCCCCAGCAGTATATACAGCAGGCCCAGTGGTATATAGCAGCCCCAGTGGTGTGGTATACAGCAGCCCCAGGGGTATATAACAGCCCCAGGGGTATATAGCAGCCCCAGTGGTGTGGTATACAGCAGCCCCAGGGGTATATAACAGCCCCAGTGGTATACAGCAGCCCCAGGGGTATATAGCAGCCCCAGGGGTATATAGCAGCCCCAGGGGTATACAGGCCCCCAAATGCTGGCACTCGCCCCCCCCCGCTGCTTAACTTACCATCCCTGGGTTCTGCACTGCAGCACGCTGGTCTTCTGTGCTCCGTCCTCCATGCTCCCGTCCGGCTGCATCCGGGATCCCCGGCCGTCGCATCGTGCGACGGCCGGGATCCCGGATTCAGCCGAACGGGAGCATGGAGGACGGAGCACAGAAGACCGGCGGTGCAGAGGACCGGGGATGGTAAGTTAAGCAGCTGAGGGGGCCCTTACCACACAGGGGGGGGGGTGAGTGCCAGCATTTGGGGGCCACCAAGATTTATATTCCCATATTGACCCGTGTATAAGCCGAGGGGGGGACTTTTCAGCCCAATTTTTGGGCTGAAAAACTCGGCTTATACACGAGTATATACGGTAATTTTCTTTTGTGATTTACCATAGGTGAGTCAAAATATGTTTCCGTACTAATCTAATGTAAACGATTCCAATGCCAGTGTCCACAGCAAGCTTTAAGTTTCTCTATTTTCCCCCCTATTGTTTTGTATTTTAAATTGTTTATCATTGGCTCTTTTGTGTTTATTACAAATGTTCTATACAAAGAAGCTGTTTCACTTGATTCATTTTCTTTCAGGAGATAATACACATTATACTTAAGCTTCATGGGTGAAATATACGGTAAATATTCTATACATTTTCTTCCTAATATAGAATCTATGTTATCTGAGAGACTGGAGTAAGATTTTTTGGAACACAAAGTGCCACTGCTGGAAATGAAATAAATTGTTGAGCATTGTCACACCCCCTACCAGCCCCATCTCTATCCATGAAACTGAACAGGAAGAGACACATATTAGATATTTAAAAAAATTGTCAGTGAGGGTGATCAACAAGTGGAACAGGCTGTCGTAAGAGGTGGTGAGTTCTCCTTGAATGGAAGTCTTCACACAGAGGCAGAACAGACATCTGTCTGGGATGATTTAGTGAATCCTGATTTGAGCGCAGGGGGTTGGACCAGATGAACCAGGAGATCCCTTCCAACTCTACCTTTCTATGATTCTATGATTCATTCTGGTAGACCTGACCAGGTACTGATGTGAAAATTGTAAAAAACACAACATTTGTAAAAATGTAGAAACTTTTCAAAGTGTCTTACACTAGTTTTCTGAAATAAACACTTTAATGAGATGGGCCCCATGTTGCTAAAGTCTCATTACTAGTAAGTGAAGTTAGTCAGACTTTAACCAATAAAAAGGACCACCCTAAAATATACAACGCATTTCAACTCAACTGAGTCTTCTTGTACCTGAAGAAGACTCAGTTGAGCTGGAATAATTTGTTGGTCAAAATAAAAATTGTTATTGGAATACATCATCATTCTTTTCCACTGTCTACCCGATAGCACATACTGCCAGGGAAGAATTTTCTCATATAGTCTCCTATGAAAGCACCTCAGGTGCATTCACAAGTTTCCAGGGCCTTGCTGCAGACCAGAGGAGGAAAGAAATAGCAAGTGATCAACAAGAAGGATCTACAAGGAAGATCGCAAGACACCTAAAAGGTGAGTGCAGCCACATTTCTTGTAATTCTGAATCGAACTTAACTGTTACACTTAGATTTTGCGCTTTCTGTTTCTCTCCCTGTAATACCTTTTTTTCATTGATTTTTTGTAAAAAGAATCAGCAAAACACTCAAGTTTATCTATTATATAATCGCGAATCGGAAAAAGCGCCCCTCCGCGCGCTACTTCCGGCGTGGTCATGTGGATACGAATTTAACATTGGGCGCGAAGCGCCCAATGCTGCGCGAGCAATGGCCGCGAGGCCATTGCGAGTCGCTGGCCCAGGGCGAGCAATGGCCGCGAAGCGGCCATTGCGAGCCGCTGGCCCAAAATCCATCCACAGCCCCGGCTACAACCTTAGCGATTTACCGCTCAGGTAGCGCGAGCAATGGCCGCGAGGCCATTGCGAGTCGCTGCCTGAGCCGCAATTCGCTCCCCGGGGACCATGGAGCCGAGGCGGCATTGCCGCCTCCACTCCCCGCTACACACAATTCGCCACCCCCCCCCATGTCCGCACAGCCCGCCCCCATCAATGTCCCCACAGCCGACCCCCATGTCCGCACAGCCGACCCCATGTCCGCACAGCCCACCCCCAGCAATGTCCGCACAGCCCGCCCACATCAATGTCCGCACAGCCCACCCCCATGTCCGCACAGCCGACCCCCATGCCCGCACAGCCCACCCCCATGTCCGCACAGCCCGCCCACATCAATGTCCGCACAGCCCACCCCCCTGTCCGCACAGCCGACCCCCATGCCCGCACAGCCGACCCCCATGCCCGCACAGCCGACCCCCATGCCCGCACAGCCGACCCCCATGCCCGCACAGCCGACCCCCATGCCCGCACAGCCCACCCCCATGTCCGCACAGCCCACCCCCTGCCCGCACAGCCGACCCCCATGCCCGCACAGCCGACCCCCATGCCCGCACAGCCCACCCCCATGCCCGCACAGCCCACCCCCATGTCCGCACAGCCCACCCCCATGTCCGCACAGCCGACCCCCATGCCCGCACAGCCGACCCCCATGCCCGCACAGCCGACCCCCATGCCCGCACAGCCCACCCCCATGCCCGCACAGCCCGCCCCCATCAATGTCCGAAAAACCCCCCATGTCCGCACAGCCGACCCCCACTAATGTCCACACAGCCCCCCCCATGTCCGCACATACTTACATGTCTTCTTAGTCATCTGATCGTCCGTCCGGCCAGGCGTCCTCTTCGTCCGGCCAGGCGTCCTCTTCGTCCGGCCCCGGGGATCTTCTGTCTTCTTCCAGCTCCGACGTCCTCTTCTCTTCTCATTCAGGTACAATGGACGACAAATCCGCCATTGTATCTCAATGAGATATGAGCGGCTCTTCTGATTGGTCGCTGTGTACTGCCCTCAGCCAATCAGAAGAGCCCCTCATTGAGCTCGAATTCTGATTGGTCGGCGCCCAATCCGAAATCGGGCTCACTGCCCATAGACATGTATTAGCGGTGTGTCCGCGATTTTACGGCCGACAAATAGAACCAGGTGGCCGGCCATAAAATCGCCGACACACCGCTAATGTATGTCAATGGGAAAAATAGCGGACCTGAATGAGAACTGTCTCACTTAACATAAATAATAAATTAAATAATAAATAAAATAATTTAAAAAGAATTAAAAAATAATAAAAAATAATAATAAAAAAATAATAAAAAATTAAATAAAAATAATAATAAAAATATAAAATATATGCTAATCAGCTCAGCCATTTTGGCGGACCACAATGAGAACTCTGTCTCACTTAAAATAAATAATAAAATAAATAATAAATAAAATAATTTAAAAAGAATTAAAAAATAATAAAAAATAATAAAAAATTAAATAAAAATAATAATAAAAAAAATAAATATATGCTAATCAGCTCAGCCCTTTTGCCGGACCACAATGAGAACTGTGTCTCACTTAAAAAAAATAATAAATTAAATAATAAATAAAATAATTTAAAAAGAATTAAAAAATAATAAAAAATAATAATAAAAAAATAATAAAAAATTAAATTAAAATAATAATAAAAAAAATAAATATATGCTAATCAGCTCAGCCCTTTTGGCGGACCACAATGAGAACTGTGTCTCACTTTAAATAAATAATAAATTAAATAATAAATAAAATAATTTAAAAAGAATTAAAAAAATAATAAAAAATAATAATAAAAAAATAATAAAAAATTAAATAAAAATAATAATAAAAAAATAAATATATGCTAATCAGCTCAGCCCTTTTGGCGGACCACAATGAGAACTCTGTCTCACTTAAAATAAATAATAAATTAAATAATAAATAAAAGAATTTAAAAAGAATTAAAAAATAATAAAAAATAATAATAAAAAAATAATAAAAAATTAAATAAAAATAATAATAAAAAAAAAATATATGCTAATCAGCTCAGCCCTTTTGGCGGACCACAATGAGAACTGTGTCTCACTTAAAATAAATAATAAATTAAATAATAAATAAAAAAATTTAAAAAGAATTAAAAAATAATAAAAAATAATAATAAAAAAATAATAAAAAATTAAATAAAAATAATAATAAAAAAAATAAATATATGCTAATCAGCCCAGCCCTTTTAGCGGACCAGAAGGAGAACTGTGTCTCAGTTAAAATAAATAATAAATTTTATAATAAAATTATTTAAAAATAATTAAAAAATTATAAAAAAAATAATAAAAAAAAAAATTAAAAATTATAAAATATTACAAAAAATAATAATTAAAAAAAAAAATCTAATCTATTATATAAAACCCGAAGGCCACTTCCGCCCAAAATCCGCTTCCGCTTCCGTGATGGCCTCCCTCCTGTGTCAAACACCGGAACCGGAAGCACCAGACCCACAGAGCCCCAGCCACCGGCCCTGCACAGAGCCCCGTCTGCGCCCACCCACATCCGGCCCACAGCCCTGCTGCCCCATCACCCCCCTGCCTGTCACCATAGCCATCCTCCACTGCCCGCGCTCCCCGCCTGTCACAACACTTCCCCCCGCTGCCCCATCACCCCCCTGCCTGTCACCATAGCCATCCTCCACTGCCCGCGCGCTCCCGCCTGTCACAACACTTCCCCCCGCTGCCCCATCACCCCCCTGCCTGTCACCATAGCCGCCCTCCACTCTCCGGTCACCCCCCACTCTCCTCTCACCCCCCACTCTCCGGTCACCCCCCCCCCGCCTCTTACCACAGCTCCCTCCAGCCAGCCACGATCTCTATTCATGGGGCTTGAGGACCTCTGATGACGTCACGATGATGGGTGGAGTCACATATCACATGACCGTGACGTCATCAAAGGTCCTGTCCCGATCTCACCTACTCTGCCTATTCATCCCCCTGCGCTGCACACTGACCCACGATCTCCTCACCCCCGCTCTGCCCACCCCCACACTGACCACTGACCCTCACTCTGCCCCTGACCCCCACACTGACCCCCACTCTGACCACCCACCCCCACACTGACCACTGACCCCCACTCTGCCCCTGACGCCCACTCTGACCACCCACCCCCACACTGACCACTGACCCCCACTCTGCCCCTGACGCCCACTCTGACCACCCACCCCCACACTGACCACTGACCCCCACTCTGCCCCTGACCCCCACTCTGACCACCCACCCCCACACTGACCACTGACCCCCACTCTGCCCCTGACCCCCACTCTGACCACTCACCCCCCTCTCTGCCCCACTCTGCCCCTGCTCTGCCCACTGACCCCCACTCTGACCACTGGCCCCCACTCTGCCCACTCACCCCCAAACTCTGCCCACTCACCCCCCTACTCTTCCCCCTGACCCCCTCTCTGCCCCCTCACCCCCACTCTGCCCACTGACCCCCACTCTGCCCCTGCTCTGCCCACTGACCCCCACTCTGACCACTGGCCCCCACTCTGCCCACTCACCCCCAAACTCTGCCCACTCACCCCCCTACTCTTCCCCCTGAACCCCTCTCTGCCCCTGACCCCCACTCTGACCACTCACCCCCCAACTCTGCCCCCTCACCCTCTCTCTGCCCCCCTCACCCCCACTCTGCCCCTGCTCTGCCCACTGACCCCCACTCTGACCACTGGCCCCCACTCTGCCCACTCACCCCCAAACTCTGCCCACTCACCCCCCTACTCTTCCCCCTGACCCCCTCTTCTGCCCCCTCACCCCACTCTGCCCCCTCACCCCCACTCTGCCCACTGACCCCCACTCTGCCCCTGACCCTGCTCTGCCCACTGACCCCCACTCTGACCACTGACCCCCACTCTGACCACTGACCCCAACTCTGCCCACTCACCCCCCAACTCTGCCCACTCACCCCCTCTGCCCCCTCACACCCTGCTCTGCCCACTGACCCCCACCTCTGCCCCTGACCCTGCCCACTCACCCCCACTCTGCACACTGACCCCCACTCTGCCACTGCTCTGCCCACTGACCCCCACTCTGACCACTGGCCCCCACTCTGCCCACCTCACCCCCAAACTCTGCCCACTCACCCCCCTACTCTTTCCCCTGAACCCCTCTCTGCCCCCCTCACCCCCACTCTGCACACTGACCCCCACTCTGCCCCTGCTCTGCCCACTGACCCCCACTCTGACCACTCGCCCCCACTCTGACCACTCACCCCCAAACTCTGCCCATCTCCCCCCTACTCTTCCCCCTGAACCCCTCTCTGCCCCCTCACCCCCACTCTGCACACTGACCCTCTCTCTGCCCCTGACCCTGCTCTGCCCACTCACCCCCACTCTGACCACTGACCCTCACTCTGCCCACTCACCCCCAAACTCTGCCCACTCACCCCCCTACTCTTCCCCCTGACCCCCTCTTTGCCCCCTCACCCCCACTCTGCACACTGACCCCCACTCTGCCCCTGACCCTGCTCTGCCCACCCACCCCCACTCTGACCATTGACCCCCACTCTGACCCTGCCCACTCACCCCCACTCTGACCACTGACCCCAACTCTGCCCACTCACCCCCCAACTCTGCCCACTCACCCCCCAACTCTGCCCACTCACCCCCCAACTCTGCCCACTCACCCCCTCTGCCCCCCTCACCCCCACTCTGCCCCTGCTCTGCCCACTGACCCCCACTCTGACCACTGACCCCCACTCTGACCACTCACCCCCAAACTCTGCCCCCTCACCCCCTCTCTGCCCCCTCACCCACATTCTGCCCACTCACCCCCTCTCTGCTCACTCACCCCCTCTCTGTCCACTCACCCACCATTATGCCCACTGACCATCGCTCTGCCCACTCACCCTGCTCGCCCCATTGACCCCTCACACTGGCCACTCATCCTGCTCTGCCTACTCACCCCCCACTGACCCCTCACACTGCCCACTGACCCTCCTCTGCCCACTGAACATGCTCTGCCCACTGACCCCTCAATGCCCACTCACCCTGCTCTGCCCACTGACCACTGACCCCTCACACACCCCACTGACCCTGCTCTGCCCACTCACCCCTCACACTGACCCTGCTCTGCCCACTGACCCCTCACACTGCCCACTGACCCCTCACACTGCCCACTCACGCCTCACACTGCCCACTGAACATGCTATGCCCACTTACCCCTCACACTGCCCACTGACCATGCTCTGGCCACTGACCCCTCACACTGCCTACTGACCCTGCTCTGCTCATTTACTCCCCGCTCTGCCCACTCACCCCCGCTCTGCCCACTCGCCCCTGCTTTTACCACTCACCCTGGCCTGCCCACTGACCACCCTCTGTTCACTCACCCCCCGCTCTGCCCTTTCACCATGCCCACTGACCCCTGCTCTGCCAACTGACCGTGCCCACTCACCCATGCTCTACCCACTCACCCTTCTCTGCCCACTCACTGTGCCCACTGACCGCCGCTCTGCCCACTAACCCCTGTTCTGCCCACTGACTGTGCCCAATAACCCTTGCTATGCCCACTAAACCCTGCTCTGCCCACTCACCCCCGCTCTGCCCGCTGACCCCTGCTCTGCTCACTGACTGTGCCCACTCACCCCTGCTCTGCCCACTCACCCCTGCTCTACCCACTGATTTTTCCCACTAACCCCTGCTGTGCCTACTGACTGTGCCCACTGACCCCTGCTCTGCCCAATCACTCTGCCCATTAACCCCTGCTCTGACCACTGACCCCCGCTATGACCCTGCTCTGACCACTGATGCCCCAATCCTGCTCACTGACCATGCTCTGCCCATTCACCCCCCACTCTGCCCACTCACCCCCGCTCTGCCCTCTGACCCTGCTCTGCCTACCTACCCCCCCCCCCTCTGGCTACTGACCATGCCCACTGACCCCAGCTCTGCCCACACACCCCAGCTCTGCCTACTGACCCTGCTCTGACTACTGATTATGCCCACTGACCCCTGCTCTGCCCAATGACTCTGCCCACTAACCCCTGCTCTTCCCACTCATCCCCCACTCTGCCCACTGACCCCCGCTTTGCCCACTCACCCCCAGCAGATCGGTTTCCCAGCCAACGACAGCTCCTGTCCTGCCACCTACAAGACGGGTGGAGCGAGCCGCCGCAGGGTAAGTATCCTCACTGAGGTTTTTTTATTTTTATTATCACCATGAAGGGGAGGGGGGTGTGCAGCCCCAGAGGGAGGGCGGCCGCAGAGACTGGAGGCCCAGAGGGACGGGTGCCGCGGGGAGCGGAAGGGGTCAGGAGGAGCGCCTCCATCCTGCCCCCCCTATCCATCCTGCCCCCCTATCCATCCTGCCCCCCAACACCATCCTGCCCCCCCGACTCCATCCCGCACCCCCACCACCATCCTCACCCCCCGCCAACATCCTGCCCCGCCCCCTACATCCTCCCCCCTCCCCCACCACCATCCTGCCCTGCCATCTCCATCCTGCCCTGCCGCCTCCATCCTGCCCTGCCTTCTCCATCCTGCCTCGCTCTGTCCATCCTGCGCCACTCACCTCCATCCTGCCCCTCCGTCTCCATCCTGCCCCTCCGTCTCCATCCTGCCCCTCCGTCTCCATCCTGCCCCTCCGTCTCCATCCTGCCCCTCCGTCTCCATCCTGCCCCGCCCCCTCCATCCTGCCCCGCCGCCTCCATCCTGCTCCGCCCCCTCCATCCTGCTCCTCCCGCTCCATCCTGCTCAATCCTGCCCCTTCGGCTTCATCCTGCTCCTCCGCCTCCATCCTGCCCCGCTCAATCCATCCTGCCCCCCGCTCTTCTTGCTCCCCCGCCTCCATCCTGCCCCGCTCGCTCCATCCTGCCCCCCCGCCTCCATCCTGCCCCCCCGCCTCCATCCTGTTGCCCCGCCTCCATCCTGTTGCCCCGCCTCCATCCTGTTGCCCCGCCTCCATCCTGTTGCCCCGCCTCCATACTCTTTCCCCACTCGCTCCATTCTGCCCCCCCAACACAATCCTGCCCCCCCTCACCTCCTCAGCTGATTGCTTGCCCAGGCAACTACAGGTCCTAAAGGCCTGTAGGACCTACAAGGCGGAGGCGGAGCGAGCCGCCGGACAGGTGAGTATCCTCACTGAGGATTTTTTTATTTTTACTGTGGACGACCGGGGGCCAGGAGGAGTGGGGGACCGCGGTCACCGCAGTATTGCCATATACCAGAGTGCTGCTATACATGTGCTATAATGTACTGCCATATACCATAGTGCTGCTATACATGTACTGTAATGTACCGCCATATACCATAGCACTGCTATACATGTACTGTAATGTACCGCCATATACCATAGTGCTGCTATACATGTGCTATAATGTACCACCATATACTATAGTGCTGCTATACATGTACTGTAATGTACCGCCATATACTATAGTGCTGCTATACATTTACTATAATCTACCGCCATATACTATAGTGCTGCTATACATGTGCTCTAATTACCACCATATACCATCGTACTGCTATATATATATCTTAATATATAAAAACCGAAGGCCACTTCCCGCCAATCCGCTCAACTTCCGTGATGGCCTGCGCCCTGTGTCAAAGACCGGAACCGGAAGTACCAGACCCACGAGCGGTGAGCGCATAGCGCTCACCGCGAGCCGCTGACAAAATGGCACAGCGCCTCGCCGTGGGCGCTAAAGCGCCACCACTCCCCGTTATCCCGCCACCGGCCCTGCACAGAGCCCCGTCTGCGCCCACCCACATCCGGCCCACAGCCCTGCTGCTCACCGCCCACTCTCCATCAGGGACCGCCATCCCGCCACTGGCTCCGCACACAGCCTGCTGTGCGCCCACCAACATGCGGGAACCGGCCCGGACCGGCCCACACTCCGGTGTGCGGCCTCCGCCGGCACCGCTCCCAGTCCTGCCACTCTCTCCACACACCCGGTGACTCTCCTCCATCACGGAGCTAGCCCCGCCCGCACTCCGGGGCCGGCCTCCGGAACCGCCGCCAGCCTTGCCGCTGACCGCCAACAGCCCAGTGAGTGTTCAGCCCTCCAGCCTCCGTTATCCTCTGCCCCCCCAGCCTCCGCTCTCCTCTGCCCCCCAGCCTCCGCCCCCTCCCTCCTCTGACCCCTCCCTCCTCTAACCCCTCCAGTTTCTGCCTCCTCTGCCTCCTCCCTCCTTTCCCCCTCCAGCCTCTGCCCCCTCCAGCCTGTGCTGCACTCACTGCTGACCACTGAGCCACCGCACTCTCTGCTGACCACTGAGCCACCGCACTCACTGCTGACCACTGAGCCACCGCACTCACTGCTGACCACTGAGCCACCGCACTCACTGCTGACCACTGAGCCACCGCACTCACTGCTGACCACTGAGCCACCGCACTCACTGCTGACCAATGAGCCACCGCACTCACTGCTGACCACTGAGCCACCGCACTCACTGCTGACCACTGAGCCACCGCACTCACTGCTGACCACTGAGCCACCGCACTCACTGCTGACCACTGAGCCACCGCACTCACTGCTAACCACTGAGCCACCGCACTCACTGCTGACCACTGAGCCACCGTATACTCTGCTAACCACTGAGCCGCCTGTATACACACAATTAATTTCACAGCACTCCCCTATTACTAAATAAACTCTATATAGATTCTAGACTACCCGATTCTTTAGAATCGGGCCACCATCTAGTAATAATTATATTACTGCTAATAATAATGATATTAATGCTAATAATTATGCTATTAATGCTAATAATAATGCTAATAATGCTAATAATTATGCTATTAATGCTAATAATAATAAGATTAATGCTAATAATAAGCGGCCATTGCGAGCACTCAGCCCCAATAAGTATTGAACGCGCCCCAAAAAGTATTGGACCCCCCCCAAAAGTATTGGACCCCCCACCCAAAAGTATTAGACCCCCCAAAAAAAGTATTGCACCCCCAAAAAAAGTATGTGACCCCCCCAAAAAAAGTATGTGACCCCCCAAAAAAAGTATGTGACCCCCCCAAAAAAGTATGTGACCCCCCCAAAAAAATTATGTGACCACCCAAAAAAAGTATGTGACCCCCCAAAAAAAGTATGTGACCCCCCAAAAAACTATGTGACCTCCAAAAAAAAGTATTGGACCCCCCAAAAAAAGTATTGGACCCCCCAAAAAAAGTATGTGACCCCCCAAAAAAGTATGTGACCCCCCCAAAAAAGTATGTGACAAAACAAAAAAGTATGTGACCCCCCCAAAAAAGTATGTGACCCCCCCAAAAAAGTATGTGACCCCCCAAAAAAAGTATGTGACCCCCCCAAAAAAAGTATGTGACCCCCCAAAAAAAGTATGTGACCCCCCCAAAAAAGTATGTGACCCCCCAAAAAACTATGTGACCTCCAAAAAAAGTATTGGACCCCCCAAAAAAAGTATTGGACCCCCCAAAAAAAGTATGTGACCCCCCAAAAAAGTATGTGACCCCCCCAAAAAAGTATGTGACAAAACAAAAAAGTATGTGACCCCCCCAAAAAAGTATGTGACCCCCCAAAAAAAGTATGTGACCCCCCCAAAAAAGTATGTGACCCCCCCAAAAAAAGTATGTGACCCCCCAAAAAAAGTATGTGACCCCCCCAAAAAAACTATGTGACCCCCCAAAAAACTATGTGACCTCCAAAAAAAAGTATTGGACCCCCCAAAAAAAGTATTGGACCCCCCAAAAAAAGTATGTGACCCCCCAAAAAAGTATGTGACCCCCCCAAAAAAGTATGTGACAAAACAAAAAAGTATGTGACCCCCCCAAAAAAAGTATGTGACCCCCCCAAAAAAGTATGTGACCCCCCAAAAAAAGTATGTGACCCCCAAAAAAGTATGTGACCCCCCCAAAAAAAGTATGTGACCCCCCCAAAAAAAGTATGTGACCCCCCAAAAAAAGTATGTGACCCCCCCAAAAAAAGTATGTGACCCCCCCAAAAAAGTATGTGACCCCCCCCAAAAAAGTATGTGACCCCCCCAAAAAAAGTATGTGACCCCCCAAAAAAAGTATGTGACCCCCCCAAAAAAGTATGTGACCCCCCAAAAAACTATGTGACCTCCAAAAAAAAGTATTGGACCCCCCAAAAAAAGTATTGGACCCCCCAAAAAAAGTATGTGACCCCCCAAAAAAGTGTGACCCCCCAAAAAAGTATGTGACAAAACAAAAAAGTATGTGACCCCCCCAAAAAAGTATCTGACCCCCCCAAAAAAGTATGTGACCCCCCAAAAAAGTATGTGCCCCCCCCAAAAAAGTATGTGACCCCCCAAAAAAAGTATGTGACCCCCAAAAAAGTATGTGACCCCCCCAAAAAAGTATGTGACCCCCCCAAAAAAGTATGTGACCCCCCAAAAAAAGTATGTGACCCCCCAAAAAAAGTATCTGACCCCCCAAAAAAAGTATGTGACCCCCCCAAAAAAAGTATGTGACCCCCCCAAAAAAAGTATGTGACCCCCCAAAAAAAGTATGTGACCCCCCCAAAAAAGTATGTGACCCCCCCAAAAAAGTATGTGACCCCCCCCCAAAAAAGTATGGGACCCCCCAAAAAAAGTATGGGACTCCCCAAAAACTATTCACACCCCCCCGAAAAGTCCTCACACCAGCTATAACTACTATAATCAAATTAATGCACATTCTAGAATCCCGATGCATTTGCATCGGGCTCACAGCTAGTTTAAAAATAAATAAATGAAAAAAACTTTAAAAAACATTTGGTGCCTGAACACAGATTTCTTAAATTAACGTAGACTTCTGCTATGCCAGTATTCTTTGAATTATAAATAATAATAATATTTATTCATTTATATAGCACTATTAATTCCATAGCACTTTACATACATCAGTAATGCTGTTTCTCTTGGAGCTCACAATCTAAACATCCTATCAGTATGTCTTTACAATGTGGGAGGAAACCGTAGTGCCCGGAGGAAACCCACGCAAATATGGGGAAAACATACAAACTCCTTGCAGATGTTGTCCTTAGTGTCCTTGGTGGGAATTGAACCCAGGACCTCAGGACTCCAGCGCTGCAAAGGGTGCAGTGCTAACCACTTGAGCCACAATGCTGCCCATAAAGTGCATTTTTGTTCCCCCAAATTTTGGGGAAAGTGAGGAGTGGATTTTATATTCCGAATCTACTGTACTGTGGGGGAAGGGGGGGCGGCTCTAGAGTGGTGTCCGGAGATTGGAGTGGGCTGGCTGCAGAGACAGCGGGAGGTCACCTGACCCTGCTCATTATGCTTATATAATATGCACTGCACCCGCCGTTGTCCACCTCTCAGTGCTGTGGTTGTACCGCTTTTCTGGATATGCGTCCATTGCTCTGTATGTCCCCATGCTTGCACGCAAACAGTGAAATAATAAACCGCTGATAACTTACCCTCTGCCGCTCCATTCTCCCAGCTAGCCGCTTTCATCCTGTCTCTGTGCCTTGCATCTTCCGATCATATGACTGGGGCTCACAGTGATGATATCATCGCTGTGGGCCCCTGTCACATGATCAGATACCGAGCAGCGCAGAGACAGGATAAAAGCGGCGAGCTGTGAGCAAGGAGCTGCGGAAAGTAAGTTATCAGTGGTTTATTATTTTACTGTGTGTGCAACAGCTTGGAGACATATAGAGTGACAGGGGGCATATCCAGAATGGAGGGGGTGAGTGCAGGATGGGGGTCCATATCCAAAGTGGGGGGACTATGTACCATCATTGGGGGCTATATGCAGGATGGGGGTGCTATGCACTATCACTGGGGGCCATATCCAAGCTGGGGAGCTATGTACCATCCCTGGGGGCCATATATAGGATGGGGAGCTATGTACCATCAATGGAGGCCATAGCCAGGATGTGGTGCTATGTACCATCAATGGGGGCCATATGCAAGATGAGGGGCTATGTACCATCAGTGGGGGCCATCGTCAAGAGGGGGGCTATGCACCATCACTGGGGGCCATATGCAGGATGGGAGGCTATGTACCGTCACTGGGGGCTATGTACCATCACAGGGGGCCATATACAGCATTAGGGGGGCCCATGTACCAGGATGGAGGGATATATATATCAGGGTGGGGGATATATATACAAGGATGGGGGAGATATATACTGAGTATAAGATGGACACTGGCATTATATGATGGACCCCATTTAATATTTAAAAAAAATTATCTTTCCTTCACCAAATTTGGGGGTGCGTCTTATAATCCGGTGTGTCTTATAAAGTGAAAAATATAGTCTATTTTCAAACACCAATTGGAAGTTACTGCTCACTTACTTGAGATAAATATATTCAAATAAAAAGAAAAATATAAGGTAAACAAATTAACAAATTATGTTAATCCTACTTGTGGACGTTATCTTCCTAAAATTGAGTACTATTTTAATTAAAAAGAAAGCTTTTTTTTCTAAATTCCACCTTGAACCCATGATGAGAGTTCTGAGTTTTCTTGCTGCACCTGTTATCAAGATGAGACAAGGAATAAACCCCCAAAAGTTCTATAATAATAAAATAAATCTAAGGGATTCCTGCAAATGTTTATCTCAGAAATGGAAAGCCAGAAACTGGCTCCGTGCCAGCGGTTCTAAACAATGAGGAAGAAAAGCATTTTCTTCTCTGATCTCTTATCTCTGGAATTGCAAATATGTATTAAATTGTTTAAATAGTCAAAGTGTTAAATGTTTCTCTCAGTTAGGATGATTCATTCATATTGTTATACTGCAAGATGTGATATTCAGATAGTGTTTTCATTAAAATACATTCATTTTATTAGGCTGTCATGTACAATAAATGGACTGATACCATATATCCAGCCTGAAATGTTTTGTACGCAGTAAAGAAGGTACTAAAACAGAACATTGTATTTGTATTCATCTGGGGAAGAACAATGTGTAAAGCAATACATAGATTTTCTTATTATCATTGCATCACATGTTCAAAATACCATGCAATCAAGGACAATTGTTAATAGATTTACCAAGATTTTATCAGAAATTGTGATTTATAACAATTTTATTGTATGTTGATATATTTGTTTGCCTTTCAAAAGACAAAATAACAAAACAAGACCAAAGTTTTTTTTGCCATGTAATAATAATAATCTTTATTTATATAGTGCCAACATTTTCCACAGTGCTTAACAATTCAGTCATAAGTAACAGTTAAAGCAAAATAATGACGGCTCTGTGCATAAGAGCTACAGTCTACAATGAGGTGGGGGTGATACAAAGTACAGGGGCTTATTTGCAATGAACGTCCAGCCAACTTGAGGGAATGGAGAATAGATAAGAGCTGCATGAGTGTTCACCAGCCATTCTTTGTAATGCTCTTGGGTCTGGTTGAGTCAGTAGGCTATGTCTAAAAGACTTCTACTAGGGAGTAGGGACGTAACTACAACTGGTACAGGGGTTGCAATCACACTTAGGCCCTGGAGCCTAAGGGGCCCCAAAAGCCCCTATGACCTATAGAAAAAGATTAATGTTACTAAGGATTTGCAAAAATTGGGGACTCCCTTGGAGCTTTGGATCTATGAGATTCAAGTTATGCCACTGCTAGAGAGCATGATAGGTCGCCCTAAAAAGATGTGTTTTTAGGGAGGGTCTGAACTTATGTAAATTGTGGATAGTCCTAATTTCTTGGGGTAGAGCATTCCAGAGAATTGGTTTAGCTCAGGAGAAGTCTTGGAACTGGGAGTAGGAGGTTCGTATTAGTGCAGATGTTAGACTAAAGGCCACTTCACACGCTAGGATATCATTAACGATATTGTTGAAACGTCACGGATTTGTGAACATTCTAAAAATATCGTTTGTGCGTGGTTGCATGTGAACGAACGATGTAGTAAGGAAAAATCATTGGAACGTTCATCCAAAATTTGTGATCCTGACCTCAAATCTATCGTTCATCGTCCAATTAACGTCCTTTGAAGCCGCAATATCGTTCAGTGTGAAACCTTTTTGAACGATGTTGTTCATATTTCTCCTATTCCTGCCGCTTTGTAAAATCGTTCAATCGTTCTTCTCCAAATAGCTGGAGCGTTGCCAAATTTAAGATCGTTAACGATATCCTTGCATCTGACAATGCATTAACGATGTCGGAAGGATCACGTTCACGTGGTATAGCTAACGATCTCGTTCACCTATATCCTAGCGTGTGAAGTGGCCTTAAAGTCACTTCCAGAATGAAGAGAACGGGTTGGGTGATAGAGATGAGGGTGGAGAGGTAGGGATGTTATCAGATACAACTTTTGTGCTTTTCAGTTGATCTGTTTATGGAGCTATTTGAGAGAAATCCAAAATATCTTAGAAGTTTTAAGCTATTTCTTCAATATTTTTAAGGCCTTCTACGGAACTCCAGTAGTAAAACAAAAATGACAGACCTGAAAGCCTTCCTTAGGTTTTTAAATCGAGAATGCAATCAACACTCCATCCAAATGCGTGGTGCTCATGGAATAAATGTAAATCAGAAATAGAAACGTTTCCCAGCACTCACATGAAATTCAAGGGATTTTCTTTAGTTATTGTAACTGATTATTTCAGCCTCACATCCAGGCTTCCTATGCCAGTAATAGCATGGCAGCTATGTAAGGGTTAAATAAGACAATTCCAGGAAATTATATAAAAAATAACTAACATAAGATACAAAATAACAAACATATACATTAATTGATTTATGGTAATTATTTTAATCTTATGTTAATTATTCTTGATGTCATCTCCTGGAATTGTTAGACCTTTTCAAGTAATTTCACTGGGTACTAAAGCCCCCATCACACATAGCGAAATCGCTGTTACATCCCAGGTTTTGTGAGGCAACAGTGACCTCACCAGCGATCTCGCTATGTTTGACATGTAGCAGCAATCCGGTCCCCACTGTGACATCGCTGATAGTGTCGGAATGGTCTGGAACATTTTTTGATTATCGAGTTCCCGCTGGGCAGCATGCATTGGTGTGTTTGACGCCTTAACAACGACCTTGTTGGCGACTCAGAACTCAGTCATGTAGGTCTGAGTTGTCAGACTAGCTGCTGTGTGACAGCATCCCAACAACCACTGAGGTCGTTATACGGGTCGCCGTATCGTTGCTGCGTCATTCAGTAGATCTGACTTTTTGACATCTCACCAGCGACCACATAGCGATGTTCCAGTGATCCTTACCAGGTCGTATGGTTGTCGGGATCGCTAGAACACCGTCAAGTGTGATGGGACCCTTAGTCTTGAGAGGCCATCCTTCTGGCTGACAGAGATGACACTGACCTTTCATTTTAGAGCACGGGTCATCATCTGTGAAGGGTGCCGAGACTAAGTAAATAAACGGATGTCCATTCCCTGTCTTCTGATTCAGGTGTTGGGTGTGTGTTGCATCTCTCCCAGAGTCGAGCCTGTGTTTTTTGCCTGCTGTCTGTCTTGTTCTCGGGGAGTGCGGGAGACACTCCTGGCATGTCAGCTCCTGTGGATGTGTCGTACCTGGAGCAGGTCGGCTGTCTTTATATCTTCTTTGTTCGTTCTTTATCCTGGGGTGCATCTGCAAACTGTGCATAATAAGATGTTCCACACTTATCCATCGTGATCTAGAGGTTTAAGACACTGGCCCTCAGATACATTAAAGCGTCGTGCCGACAGATGTAGATTAAGTTTGTATACTAGTCATACAGTATACCGTATAATTCGTTTTTTAAGTTGCACATCGCAAGCCAGTAGTTGAACACAAATACAACAGTCTATTATGAAATGGTTATTTTGAACAAATAAGTATGGAATGTCTATAAAAGGATGTATCCTATTTTATTGATGTGGTGTGATTATGAGTTATGTTTCACAGGAAAATGCTCTAACTTTCTAGCGAATCAACTCTTGAGTAACTTTTTATTACCCAAATTGCAATCAGTTTGTGATATATGTGTTTTATATATATATTCCTATTTATATATATATATTCCTATTTCTTTGTAATTTTTAAAAGTATGCACTAGATTATATCTTTTATATTGTCTTTTAGAGAATGACTTGTGCCTCCTTGATGATGTAATGTGTTTCCTCATTTCTGGGATAGTTTTTTATAAATTGTATGTGTTTACTATGTCACTGTAATGTTTTCCCAATAAAGAATGTACAGATAATCTTAACATCTTCTGTCCATCCTTTTCTACATGGTCCAGGCAGCGCAATTGCATACCCAGCTTCCATCCTTTCCTCCTGAGTTGTTGTTCCACTGGGGATCTCACAGCATCCATCGACATTACCATTTTGGCATGCATCAGTGGTTGTGTGTCACACAGCCACACAAGGTGAGTGGGACTAATAGTGTACACCACTCCCTCTAATCCTCGGGTAAGACCCTATTGTGCGCTTGTCTCTCCCTTAAGCATACATAGCTGCAATGTCATTCATTAGGTTTTTAGACTGACACAACAAGCCATTGGAAGCCTGCAGCCTCGGAAATGAATAAGTACAATAGTGGAAAAGATGCACAGCCAAAATATATAAGGGTGCTATATCAGTAACCAAGATTAAAGGGAATCTGTCAGCAGGTTTTTGCTACCTCATCTGACAGCGACATAATGTAGGCAGAGAAACCCTGAATCCAATGATGTATCACAAAGATTACTTGCTGCAGCTGTTCTGACACAATCACAGAATTTAGTTTGCTTTGTTGTCATCAATAGCGCGAATATCTGATACTGGGATCAGTGCACTTCACCCGGAGATGGTGAGTAGAGAATAATTTGTTATTTTACCATTTATAGCAGAAGAGGAGAATTAATTTCTGAAAGAGTTCAATGCCTTTAACAAAAAGATGTGCTAAGTTTAAGGACAGCGATTGTAGGAGGTATTAGTGGTTGTCACAAGAATGCTTTCATAATTTTTATATCTCTGGCTTGTTTAGTTTTGTATTTAACCGTTTAACCATCTACAGTAAAAATAAACGTAATAGACACCTTTCTGTTCTGTGATGTCAATTTTAATCCTAGTGAATTTATGGGTGTGCACAGGGCAGCTATGAGATCAGTGAAACGAAACATTGAGAAGAAAAAGAAATCCACTGGTGCAGTACATCTCAATTCTTTATAACATGAATATAAAAATTTAAATCATTCAGCAATCTAGCAGGTGCTAGACGCGTTTCGGAAGTAACTCTTCCCTAGTCGAAAAACTGCCCCTGGATACTCCTGCAATTGCTGTGATTGGGAATAAATTCAATCCCAGCACTGTACAACAGGTTTTTCAAGTTAACTGTGCCACAACAATTGGCATACCCTGTTCAACTCAACCCACACAAAACAAGTTGCCAATCAGGTTCGGCATCTGTTAATTCTCCTCCTTAGAAATAAATCACTTCTAAGCCCTACAATGTGTCTAAACCACAGGTAACATCCACATGTTTGGCATTGTTGTACTGAGGAAGCTCATTTAATTTAAGGTGACGTGTTTTTAGAAGCTCAAGCTGGGCACAATGTATGAGCACCACAATGTACTGGGCACCACAAGGGCTTATTTGCAATTTCTACCTCTTCAACATTCACTGTATTGACTAGGCTTGACTTCATGGGTGTTTTTCCGAGACAAAATAGTCACTACGTCCATATATGAATTTCCAAAGGGGTGTAATTTAAAAAATATGGTAACTTAAAAGGATTTCTGCTGTTCTGGCTCTTTGGTGCTCTGCAAATGGAATCCACAAACTATTTTAGGAAAATCTTTGCTTCAAAAGTCAAATTGCGCTCCTTCCCTTCCGAGCCTTGTGGTATGTCCAAACAATCCTGTATACTCCAGTTTGAGGTATTACCAGGCTCAGGAGAAATTGTGCAACACATTATGAGGCCCTATTTACCTATTTCCCTTGCTAAAATTGTAGATCTGGGATTAAAACAACATTTTAATGGTAAAAATAAAAGTATTTTTTCTTCACCCTCACTAGTATTACATTTTATGATGTCAATATGCTCACTGCAAGCATAAAACAAAATCTGAGAGTACTCAGTGGTTTATACCTTTTAATGGATAAACTAAAACAATGGTAATAAATAGCAAACTTTTGAGATTTCTCAGGTCTCTTCATCAGGCTCATAATAACAAAAATCTGAAGTTACATATTTATACACAAAAGGGGATTGGATATTCCCAGTACTTAACACAAGTGATGTAAAGCAGCACCCAGGATAGTCAGAGTGGGGAGGGAGAAAGCTAGAAAGCTTGCTGTTTTTACCATCTTCTCAGCCAATAAAAGTTATCAACCACTGAGGACTCCCAGATTTTTATATTTTTCTATCTACTGGCTAACACCCATAAGTGAATTCATTTAGGGATGTAGTTTGTGAAATAGGGTCACTAGGGCGGTTTCTGTTTTTTTGGCATGTCAGGGGCTCTAGAAATTCTACATAACACCCCCTAACCATTCTAAAGAGAAACTGCAAAACAAATTGTATGATACATTTTCTCCTGTTACCTTTGTGAAAATACAAAATGTAGATCTAAAACAACTTTTTTGTAGAACAAATTAGATTTTTTTTATTTGCACAGGTCAATGTTACAAGCAGTTGGGGGTTCAAGGTGCTCAACACAAATCTAGATAAATTTCTTAATGAGTCTAGTTTCCAAAATGGGGTAAGTTTGTGGGGGTTTCCACTATTTAGGCACATTGAGGGCTCTCCAATCTTGACATGGCGTTTTCTAAAAATCTCAGCTACTTTTGCGTTTGAAAAGTCAAATGGCACTCCTCCCCTTCTGAGCCCGGCTGGTCATCCAAACAGTAGTTTTCAACCACATATGTGGTATCAACGTACTTTGGAAAAATTACACAACAAATTTTATAGTGCAATTTTTCTGTTATCCTTGTGAAAATAAAAAAAAATTGTTGCTAAAAGAATATTTTTGTGAGAAAAATGTGATTTTTCTTATTTTCACAGCTCAATGATATAAAATTCTGTGAAGGACATTGGTGTTCAAAGTGCTCACTACAAATCAAGACAAATTAATGAGTGGTCTGGTATCTAAAAATGGGTCACTTGTGGGATGTTTCTACTGTTTAGGCACACCAGGGGCTTTCCAAACAAGACATGGCATCCACTAATAATTCCAGACAATTTTTCATTAAAAAAGTCAATGTCACTCATTCCTTTTGGGTTCCGCGGTGCGCTCAAATAGTAGTTTTCCATTGCATATGGGGTATCGGCATACTCAGGAGGAATCACATAACAAATTTTGAGGTCCATTTTCTCCTGTAACCCTTGTGAAAATAAAAAAATTTGGACTAAAGTAAAATTTTTGTAGGAAAAAATTTAATTTAAATTTGCTTTTGCTCCAGTGAAGCACCTTAGGGATACTAAACTTCTTGGATGTGGTTTTTAACAATATAAGAGGTGAGGTTTTAGAAAGGTTTCACTTTTGGGTATTTGCTGTCACATAGACCACTGAAAGTAACTTCACATGTGATGTGGTCCCTTAAAAGATGATTTTATATAGTTTGTTGGAAAAATGCAGAATTGCTGAAAATCTTTTAACCCTTTCAACATCTAAACAAGAAAAATTATGTCTTTAACTTCTTCATGACCGGGGAATTTTTCATTTTTCATTTTCGTTTTTTGCTCCCCTGCTTCCAAGAGCCATAACTTTTTTATTTTTCCGCCAATATAGACATATGATTGCTTGTTTTTTGCGGGACGAGATGTACTTTCATATGCAATAATTTATTTTACCATATAGTGTACAGGGAAAAAGCTAAAAAATTCTAAATGCAGTGAAATTGCAAAAAAAGTGTAATAACACATTTGTTTTTTTGGGTATTTTAGTCGCCTTGCACACTGTATGGTAAAACTGACATGACGAGGTGATGCCTCGGGTCGGTACGAGTTCATAGACACCCAACATGTATACCTTTATTGGTATCTAGGTGGTAAAAAAAAATTCTGAACTTTGCAAAAAAACAGAAACTGACTTTTTGCGCCATGTTCTGCGACCCGTAGCGCCCTCATTTTTTGGGATCTGGGGCTGCATGATGGCTTATTTTTTTTGTCTTGAGCTAACGTTTCTAATGATTTCATTTTTGGGGGGATCCGCTGTTTTGATCGTCCGTTGTTGCATTTTATATCAATGTTGCGGCGACCAAAAAAAAAACGGTATTTTGGCGTTTGGACCTTTTTTTTCCATTACGGGGTTTACGGCTCTCATTAACGGATTTAATATGATGATAGATCGGGCAATTCTGAACGCGGCGATACCAAACGTGTATTTTTTTATTATTTTTTTTTTTAATACTTTTTATGTGATTGGGAAAAAAGGGCGGTGATTTGAACTTTCATATATTTTTTTTTTTTTTACAGGTTTTTAAAAACTTGATTTTTTATTAATTCTTATTTTTACACTGCCCCTTTAAGAGGCACCTTGCTGCACAGTCCGATCGCTTCTGGGAGATACAGATGAGCTACAGCTCATCTGTATCTCTCAGAATCGCGGACCTATTGTGGTTAGCAGCGCCTGCCAACCACAACAGGAAACTGCGCTCTGACAGTATCCGGGGTCTAGCCAGGACCCCGGGCCGTCACATGAGCGCCGGAGATCTCACGATACTATCTCCGGAGCAGGCGGGGAACAGCGCGTTCCCCGCCGCGGCCGCCTTGGATCCCGCTGTCAGAGATTGACAGCGGGATCCAAGGCGTTAACAGCGCCGATCAGATCCCGGATCCGATCGGCACTGTCACCCTGACATCTCAGCTGCTGAGATCAGCTGAGATGTCGGTGCTTTGATGTGAGCTCCTCGCCGGAGCTCACATCAAAGCCCCCTCACCGTCCCAGGACGTTGCACAGCGTCCTATGTCGGCAGGGAGTTAAAAATGGTGCTGATGTAAATCAGACATCTAGGAGATGTTATTTATTAACTATTTTGACATTACTCTCTGGTTTAATAGTATAAAAATAAAAAGTTTAAAACTTGCTATATTTTTTAAGTTTTGGCCAAATGTCCAATATTTTAACAAATACGGTTAAACAAGCAGCTGCCCAGAGAAAGCATTGCTTATCTGCCTGTCAGGGCAGAGACACACTTATGTGAGCTGCATGAGAGTGTTTTGCTTGCATCTCACATAAGTCACCCAGCCCAGTGCCTGCATCTTTGAATTGGAGCATGGAGCTAATTGTTTTTCTATGGAGCTCAACGTTCCTCTCCAGTGAGGCAGGCGACAGGCCGGGTGACTCATGTGAGATTCATGCGAGACACTTATATACAGCTCGCATAGTGTGTTTCCATCCTCACAAGCATTATACAGACTGAGAAGCCTGCAGCCGATGTGCACATTTGACTTATATGGAGAATTAGGGATGCAGCCCTGAAACAGAGAGGAGAGAAAAAGTAATTATGTCCTACTAACTTATTTTAACCATATTGCAATTTGTGGTAAGCTTTTTCATTAAACTAGACAACCCATTTAGGTAAGATTTTTTTCTGCCTTAAAACCTTATAAGTATACTTCCTTACATTATTTACAGACCATTCATTTTCACAAAGCTTTACAGACATTATTATCTCTGTCCCTATTGAGGATCACAATTAGTGATGAGTGTCAAATATGTGGATTATTCTAACCAAATGCTATTTACTATGTGGGTATTCACCTCGAATACTGAACCTAAGGCAAGTGAATGGAAAACTCAAAAATTTTTTTGAAAGATTCTCCAGAAAAAATATTTGAGTTCCCCATTGACTTGCCTAAGGTTCAGTATTGGAGACAAATCAAAACATAATGAATAAGGAACTGTGTCTTCAAATTAAAACTTAGTATTTTATTGTTTCATTAAAATGTCGTCACATGTGATACAGGCAGTGAACATTGATGTGTTTCGACAAAATAACAGCTGCTACGACTAAGACTATTTTTGTCGAAATGCGTCAACATTCACTGCCTGTACCATATGCGATGACATTTTAAAGGAACAATAAAGTACTATGTTTTAATTTGAAGATACAGTTCCTTTTTGATTATTTGTTGAACTGATCATTAGACAGCCAATGGATAACATGTGAGTCTTCAAATGTAGTATGTTGTGATCTGCTAGTATTTTTGATTTTATAAAAAATCCACTACAATAACTTAGTTTGGCTACTAGAGATATGCCAAACTGAAAAAGACCGGTATCTGTTGATAGAGACAGGAAGTGTAGAAAGAGGAAATAAAAAGACAACACAAGGCAGCTGCGGAAGAAAAGGACTGGGGGAAGAAAGGGAGAGAAGTAGACCAGATCTGCTGAGAGACACAGAAGCGATGAGAGCCATGCGAGACTCGAAGTGGATGGTGTGATAAAGGGGAAGCTGTTTTCTGTGAGTAAAACATGGGTGTTTAATCCGGTAGGAAAAGTTAGGGTTTTCAGCATCTCCTATCCCTTTTGCAAAGACTGCAGATGGACTGATAGAGAGACTGTTTGAGCTCCTGTGTACTGAGACTCTGGTAAACGTGATTGCTATAGGAGAGCTCAGTGGATCACTATTGCATTGACACCGATTCTGAATCCTCACCTGCACCTGGATATATCAGAGAACTTGGTGACTTAGGAAAGCTGGCTTTAATTCTAGTGGCCGGAAGTCCAAATAACAAGTTCAGTTTTACTGTTTGTGAATATGCAGTCAAGGTGTCCTCTCTGAGCGCTCACAAACAGAAGGACAGCGCACTGTATAAACATTGTTATGGTGTGAGTTAATAGTTGCATAAAGATATATATATATATATATATCAAGGAGATAACAGGGTACCTGGACTGTATTGTAATTAGGGAGAGAGTTGGGAGTAAGATTATATACCTGAGAGAACTCTGTGTCACGGTCATAGTAGAACCCCAGGTAGGCCCTGTATCAGAGAAGGGAGGGAGTGGCATAGCCTTGGGGGTAATAGTGCTCTTCTTACGTAAAGCTGGCACTTGGGATCTCTCATGCTGTATATTTTGTATTTTGTGGTTTGTGGCAGTTGTGGCCCATATTTTGATGGGAAGCAACATTTTTTTTTATCTGTTGCAAGTTGTAAACGGAGAAGTTGATTTGATATCATATTGTAGTCGGAGTCATTCATAGCAGCGCCGTATGAATGACTCACATCGACCGGTGTCCAGTCGTTACACAGGACTGATCAGGTGATGGCTTTCTAATGTGTGGTGGTAAGTGTGTTCTCTCTTTATCTGGAAACTTATTCGAGACAAATACCGAAAAGAAAAAAGAATTTAGCTAGAATAACCTGTACCCTAATATTTCGCTATTCGCTCATCAATAATCACAATCTAAATTCCCTATTAGGTTGTCTTTGGAGTGTGGAAAGAAACCAGAGCACCCAGAGGAAATCCTCTCCAACAAAAGGTGTACACACAGACTTCTTTCAGATGTTTTCCTTGGTGGAAGTTGAAAACAGGGCCTTATTGCTGTAAGGTGATAGGGCTACTCAATATATACTGTATGTATATTCCAGAGAGCAGTAAAAACTTTAGTATAAAACTAAGTTTTTTTTTCACAAAAGTTGCTAAGAAGTAATGGTACAAATACAATCACAATAAATTTCTATAATAAAGTTGTTTTATATTAATTAAAAAAAAACATTTACCGTATATACTCGTGTATAAGCCGAGTTTTTCAGCCCAAAATTTGGGCTGAAAAGTCTCCCCCTCGGCTTATACACGGGTCTATACGGGGGCCCATGGTGTGGTGGCTGTGGTGGGGGCTGTGGAGGCTGGAGGAGGCGGGGGGAGGCTGCTGTATGAGCGGCCCCGTCACGTGGGGCCGCTCATTAAATATGCACTGCTTCCCCCTGTCAATCAGCGGCAGGGGGAAGCAGTGCATATAGCCCCCCAAATGCTGGCACTCGCCCCCCCTTGTAAGGGCCCCCCCCCGCTGCTTATACATTACCATCCCTGTCTTCTGATCATCGCCGCTCCTCGGTGCTCCTCGCTGCTCCGTCCGTCCGTCCTGCTGCTGCATCCGGGATCTCCGGCCGTCGCAATGCATATGACGTCATCGCGCGACGGCCGGGGATCCCGGATGTAGCAGGCCGGGAGCAGAGAGGACGGAGCAGCGAGGAGCACCGAGGAGCGGCGATGATCAGAAGACCGGGATGGTAAGAGAAGCGGGGGGGCCCCTTGCAAGGGGGGGCGAGTGCCAGCATTTGGGGCTGCTGGGGACCCCCAGGGGGCTGCTGGGGGACCCCCAGGGGGCTGCTGGGACCCCCGGGGGCTGCTGTATACCACTGGGGCTGCTGTAATACCCTGGGCTGCTGTATACCCTGGGGCTGCTGTATACCACTGGGGCTGCGCTGTATATACTACCACTGGGGCTGCTGGGGCTGCTATATACTACCACTGGGGCTGCTGTATACTACCACTGGGGCTGCTATATACTACCACTGGGCTGCTGTTCTACCACTGGGGCTGGTGCTGTATACTACCACTGGGGCTGCTGTATACTACCACTGGGGCTGCTGTATACTACCACTGGGGCTGCTGTATACTACCACTGGGGCTGCTGTATACTACCACTGGGGCTGCTGTATACTACCACTGGGGCTGCTATATACTACCACTGGGGCTGCTGTATACTACCACTGGGGCTGCTGTATACTACCACTGGGGAGGCCTGTATACCACTGGGGGGGGCCTGTATACCACACTGCTGGGGGCTGTATACCTGTGCTGGGGTCCACCCTCGGCTTATACACGAGTCAATAGGTTTTTCCAGATTTTTGGGGCAAAAGTAGGGGGGTCGGCTTATACACGGGTCGGCTTATACACGAGTATATACGGTAATTCCTAGCAGTAGACTTATATTGCACAATTTTTTTTAATTATTTTGCATTTTACCCATAATAAAAGTTTATATAAATTACATTTTTATTTATGCATATGACAAAATGGTGCCTAAAAAAACTATATTTCACAAATAAATTACTAATTCCGCTATATTGATATAAATATTAAAACATTTGACTATTACGGTTATGAATGTACTATAGGAAGGCATCAACAAAAACATTCATTTTGCCATCTAAAGAAGAAGAAAACCAACATATTCACCAGGATATAGAATACAATGCAACCTTTGTAACATACAGCGCCTATCTTCTTTATATGTTCACATGTGAGCTGTTTTTTACATTCAGTGTTAGACATTACAGAAAATAATTCACACATAAAAACAGCAAAAAATGCTACAAAATATAAATGTTGTATAGTATAGATGGCGGATCATAAAAGTTAAGCCATTAGAGTGTTTACTCTATAACCCATAGGCTAGGCTTCTTCAATGAATGTGTTCATGACCAGAAATTAGGACTAGACCCATTTTTGAATGGATTTATTTATTTATTTCCCCTGAAACATTCTACATAGATATGCTCTTTATGCCACTAATTTATTACTAAATAGAGCTACTGTTAAAGGTCTGGAAGAAATGAGAAGGAGCCAACCTTTGCCAAGAATCCTGTGGCCTGAGACTTTCTGTGGATAATGTTTGCAGATGGAAACCTTCAGAGTCCAGGAAGGTAACATTATCACTAATTCCCTACAGGAATTCACAATATAATTAATTTCCTCTATAACTGACAGATGGTGGGCAGTATCGGTGATAACAAGCACCTGTTTATTGCTACTGTCTTCATGATTAACCTCTGAAGAGGTAAGGCTTAGAACTGCTGAGTATGGAAGATGCACATGGTATTGTATATCTCATCACATTACAAAAATGACTGCAATGGATAGCCACGCAAAAATTGCAATAAAGACAGTTATCAAAATTATGCTATATTTATACATTTCAGATAGCACTTTTTTCATTTTAAAATCTAGTGCAGACAACAGTTGTTGTTGCACATTGGAACTGATTAGATATCAGAATTGATTGTAGAAATTGATTTTGCTAAAACCGTTAAAGAGAAACTCTAGGGAGATAACATTTTTGTACTGTCCCTGCCCTCCTACATGATGAAGCTGAGCTGGGCACTACAGTTCTAGGATCTATAGATTGCTTATAATTCAATAAAATCATTTCTGCTCCTGAGCACCCACCCCTCCCTTCTGGGACAGAGAAATTCAGTCCTGCATAGTGCTAAAGTTTCAGGGGCCTGGAAGCTACCAAGTTGATATGGGGTAGACCATGGCAGTGCTGAATCAATGCAGTGTTTTGTCTCTGCTCCTAGTCTGACAATGACAGTACACATTATACACCATCATATCATTGTGCAGCAAAAGATCACAGCATGTATTTATATCTGCTTGGTGACATGATTGCTATTTTAAGAGAAAAAACCCTTGTGCTACCATTACATAAGATGGTATATCAGGGGCTGGATTGTAGTGTGACCATGGGGCCAGTGGCCATGACCCTTGCCACACCCCCTGCCCATACAGAAATGTGAGGGGGCGGACATTTAAGAAGATCTCCCAGCATCCACATCCCTGACACTCCTGATCTCTGCTGCTGTATGAGGCTGAATTTCCCTGTCCCCAAATGAAGGGGTGAGTGCTGAGGAGCAGATATGATTGTATTGATTTATAAGCGATCTATAGAGCCTAGAACTGTAGCTCCCAGCTCTACCTCATCATGTAGGAGGGCAGGGACAGTACAACATTTTTTGTATCTTCCCTTTAAGGGCCTTTAACCTCCCTGGCAGTATGTTTATGTCAGGAATTTTGTACTAAATACGGTACAATTTTTTTGGTAAAAAATTTCTTTTATGGACAGAAATTTTATACTTTTTTATTATGGGCCAAAATTTTACACTTTTTTATTTCCCGCCCAGTTCCGCCTCCAATGAGCCACTGCCCGACTGGGTAGGGGCCCCTCAAGCATCAGTAGGGGGCCCCCGTGACCATGTGACAGAGGAGAGGAGGGTAACTGAGGGAAGCATCCTGCTTCCCTTGGGTGTTCCCGCCCCTCCTCTCGTCTGCAACCTTAACCCTAGCCCTAACCCTAACCCTAGCCCTAACCCTACCCCTAATCCTAGCCCTAACCCTAGCCCTAACCCTACCCCTAACCCTAACCCCTAGCCCTAACACTAACCCTAACCCTAGCCCTAACCCTAACCCTAATTCTTAATCTAACCCCGACCTAACTGCTGCTGGCATGAATAACACCACTGCCCCCGGCCCTCGGTCCGCGACTGCAATGGCCGCGACCGCACTGCCGATAGCATCCCCCTCCCCGGAGCCGTGACCGCACCATTGATAGCACCCCCCCCGGAGCCGCGACCGCACTATCAAAAGCACCTCCACCCGGTCCTCACGGTGAGCGGCGGAACAGCCCGCGGGTATACCTGAGTGTGTGACTCGGGATTACCGCTTCATACAGTGAAAGTTAACCCTGAGTCACATCTGAGAGTTCAAACCTTGCGTGAAGAGGCCTAGAGATTCAACGCTTGAGGTAGTGATATGATGTGACCAGATGGATCTGCACACTGCGATTAATGAATACATGAACTCTAAAATTGCTATAAAATGTAAAAAATGTAAGGTAAATAGTTGCCATTTTTTTGAAAAAAAAAAAAAAAAGTACAAAACCATCCAATCACGTATATTGGTAGCTCAATATCCCTAAACACTATTGTCCTTCTTCTCCATGTGTCAAACCAGGCCACATCTGTGTTGGGAATGAAAAGGGAACCAGGCATAACTTGCAATTAATACCAACTGCTCATTGAGTGAACGTGGCCTAATAGAAAGATGCCACCACTTCTGTATTTTTTATCCATTCTTGGTTTTGGCTACAAATACTGATGTAAAAAACTGACAAAAGCTGAACATGTTAACATAGCCTTAAACTCGCAGCAGCCACTTACATGGCATGTTGTTACAGGCTTGCCATAGCTGAGTGATCAGGAGGTAAACATGAAGACATCCGTGGGTTGCCATGGTAGTGAATGGTCCCCTGTTATCATGACACATAGACCCAATCACTTGGGAGAGGAGCGCACTCCTCTCCCTGCCTCCTAAATGCTGCAAACTTTGTTGATCACAGCATTTAGGTAGTTATACAGCCCAGTGCAGTGCAATAACCAATCCTGGCTATGAGAGCTGAGTCTTGGCTTACACATAAGCCAATGTCCTGGTGGCAATTTTGGAGACACAATTCCTGTGTTTCTGCAAAATTGGCATGACATCGTCAGTCATCAGACATCACCATACATCATCAGTCGGCAACAACTTGCAAATCATAACGTACAAGATATATTATATGTCATGAAGGAAACAAAGAGCAGGGGGGACTGGAACGGTGAGCAGCAAGGTGAGTTTACGTATCTTTTTTTCTCAACCCTTACATTTAATATGCTTTATAAACCAAAAAAAGGGGAAAGAAGACAGAAGGTGCACAGATCTAAGTATAGCATTATCAAAAGGTGTAGGGTCGGTGGTATGTGCACTCACCTCCAAGGGTCTTGTATCACTGCTTATCGATCCCGTTGGAATCACAATTTCAGATCCAGATCGCTTTCCCACTCTTGGTATGCTGCAGATCCTGGAGACTACTCCATAACCTGTAAGGATTGTCAAGGTGCAGTATCAGTATGAAATTTTCACCGGGCAAGGTGCGCTCTCAAGGTTTATAATTATGCAGGCCGTGGATATTTCCTGTACAAAATCTTTATTTATCCAAGACTTACACATAAAAGGCATTTCGACATACAACTGTCTTCCTCAGGTATAATATCTAAATCTCTAATGATTTTCTTGTAATAGAAAAGAAGAAAAGAAAGAGCACTTCTGTGTGAGTCAGTACTAACAGTGAACCCCACACAGGTGGGAGTTGTTATACAAACCTTCTCTGGTTTTGCTGACCGGGACAACTCATTTCATCACATAGGGGATCGCGTCCTTGTTGCTGGATCCAGAGATTTGGCCACAAGCAGGAAGCACGGGCACCATTGATGATTAGCCCCCTGCCCCCGACGCTCCATATAAAGTTAACACTGATCCCAAGATAACTTAGTGGTTGCAATCCGCATTGGATTCGAATGCAAGATGCATAGGATTACGGCCCAGAGTTAAAGGCAGCACCTACTGTAGTCGTAATACTGCCAAAAGGGAAGGTTGTCCCTAAAACATTTTGTATGCTTATTAAAATTAATTTGTTATATTTGTAATATATTTGTAATAGGTGTTACTGGCCAGTTAGTTGAGGCGCTCATCATAGCATTTTTTTATTTTTTTA
>JARQOC010000001.1:527384344-527401553 GCA_033576535.1 Allobates femoralis | reverse complement strand
CACCCCAGCATTTTGTACCTCCTTCCAGATATGTAGATAAACTCCCAGAGAGCTGTAATTTCCACAATGGGGTCATGTGAGGGGGATTCTGCTCTTCTGGCACTTAGTTGTGCTGTATATGGAATCCTCAAACTATTGTATGAAAATTTAAACTTCAACAGTCAAATCTCGCACCTTCTCTCCTGAGTTTTGCCACATAAGGCATGGTCAAGTTTAGCAGGAATAATGCAAGAAATGTTGGTGCCATTTTAACCCATTTTCCTATATGAAAATGTACATTCTGGGGTGAAACAATATTTTAGTGGTAAAAATGAAATTATTTTTTTCTTTACCACCCAATGGCATAAAAGTCTGTGACACACCTGCGGTTTCAATATCATCACTGCTTCCTAAGATGATTTCATTTAGAGGGATAGTTTGTAAAATGAGGTCAATTATAGGGGTTCTGCTGATCTGGCACCTTTGGAGCTTTTCCAATGTGTCATAGCACCCACAATTCTTAACAGTAAAATCTGCACTATAATATGGCTGTCCTTTCATTCGGAGATTTGTATTGTGCCTTTAATGTAGTTTTTGACCACATAAGGATTATTGCTGTATGCAGGACCAATTGCATAAGAAATTGTATCACTCGTTTTCCCCATTACCCCTTTGAAAATTTGAAATTTGGGGCCAAAATAATATTGTCAGTGGAAAAAATGGTAATTTTGATATACCGTACTTAGCCCAATGAGATCCAATTCTGTGAATCGCCTGATTGATAAAAAAAAATGCTCACTACTTCTCTAAATGAATTCATTAAGAAGTGTAGTTTTCAAAATGGGTCACTGACAGTGTTTTTTTGCTGTTTTGGCATGTCGGGTCCTTTTATAATGTGACATAGCATCCACAATTTATCCAGCCAAAATGGCGCTTCTTCCCTTCTGAGCCATGTCATGCACCCAAACAGTAGTTTTCCACCACATATGGGGTATCGGCCTACTCAGGAGGAATTGCAAAGCAAATTATATACAATAACAGGAGAACACTCTGGAGTTTATGTGCAAAAAGATATACACTCAATTTTATTCAATAAAAATTCAAGTGAATTAAAAATTAAAAATTGATAAATTGTACACAAATCAGGATACAAAGGGGATTACAAGACAAAAACGCGAAAAAAATAAATATGGTCCGTAAAAAGACTTATGACCAGAAGAGGGACTAAATTACATGCATTATATGATATCAGAAAATCGGGGAGAGAGGTACATAAATAAATTGACTCAATTATCTCCAGTAACACAAGTGAAAATGGTACAAATATTTTTACAGACAATTGTCTTTCACATGTTACATCCAACAATATTACAGTGAGATACGAGTAATCTATAGCACACCCCCTTAGTGGAATGAAAATGCATGTATGAACACATAAAAACTATTTTCATGGTCTATGTAGTAAAAACATGTGTCTAAAGGGAAACCCCAGGGTAAACGCTATGCTAGAAAAGAGCAGGTTAACGCATTACAAAAGAGTAAAAACCCTTATCAAAATAAGGAAATTGAATGGCATACCCATAGCTTATAATTCCCAAGGGAATCCTGGAGACAGGGGACCTCCAACGCACGTTTCGCTATGCAATCTGTTGTTGCTTCATCAGGGAGGAAGGCATGTGTGGGCCCCAGTGGGAATTTTTTTAATTATATTTTTAATAAGTACGCAAAATCCATAAACTAAACAAATATATTTTATATTTCTAGGTCAGTTAGGGGTCTACTTTTTCACAGTCTCATACAGTGGAGGTTACTCATTGTGTGAAGCAGACTTCTTTTTATCAATTTTAAGTTTCTTTTCAACCTTTTACTAATACTATTAATTTGATCAATATTTTTTAACTACTCAATAAGCATCGGTTAAACTTTTTAAGAAGGTGGTCTTTTCAATACTGAGGAAAAGTGTAGCGCTGGGTCTTACATTATTAATATGCTTCATATATGAACAACAAGTGGGAGCTATACACGGTGTCATCCTAAGTCCTTCTAGCAGCAGCACACCATAATATTGGTCTTTTAGACCATAGTCTTCCTTTATCCCTATAGCGTTGCTACAGTGTTAACCAAATTTAATTGAGGTTAAGAAAGAGTAGTCCAAGTAGTGGACAACTGCTTTAATGTTTGTTTGTTTTTCATCTCAGTAACATGAAAGTTTTTTCAGCTTTGTTTGTTCTATTCATACAAAGTTTATGTATAAATGTATGAAGCGAAATTAAAATATAATTTATAGATGGATATTTTATATCCACTGGTCACTGGTGTCAATATATATACAAATAATATGAAGTGACTTTAAGGTTTCATAGAGCCAGTTTCTAAGCAATCAGAATTCTTTGGGTGACTTTTTGATCAAGCAGGATAAATGATGAGCGCACATCAGGTAGGTGATATAGTCATTTCTGTTCATACACAAAAATAGGGAATCTATGAGTTCTGTAGTTAAGTACAATATGGTCAAACATATGCTGGCTACATATAGAATTATATTATACTCTAGAGTGATTCGGTATTAATTCAACAGAGGTACAGTATAGTTTTACAGGTAAGATCAAATTTGTAAAGCTTAGGGATGAGCGAATATACTCATAACTATTCGGTACTTGCCAAATAGTATGGTATTTGGGCTACTCTCTACTCCGCAAGTTTCCTTATGATTACTCGTTAGGAGTAGCGAGTAGTACATTCACTTTTGCAGTGTATCTATATACACTGCAAAAGTGAAATAAAAGTTAATAAAATGTGTTAAAAATAAAAAAATAACAACTCACCTATCCGACGGCTGTACCGGGACCCAAAGAGAACGCATCCGATGGGCTGCCAGAATCTTAAGTCTGAGGGCCTATGGGGCCGGATGGAGCCGGATGGCAGCTCTCTGGTGGAATCCGGGAGAATTCAGATTATTCTCTCCGGACACAAAAATGATGCTTCATTTTTGTGTCCTGGGAGAAAAATCTCCCCAATTTGCCGGATCCCGGATTCTCCTGAATTCTCCCAGAGTCAGGGCAATCCGGTGCTTCCTAACATGGGAGCCTATGAGGCCGGATTGCCCCGGACTGGGAGGATCCGGGAACTGGATACCAGTGGCTGAACGCAGCTGTTGTTTCAGGACTGCGGGTAGCTCCATGCTAGCCGCGCTCTTGAAAAATCAGCAGCTGCGGCTGCAATTACAGCCATCCGGCTGTACACTGGACCGGAGAGCACATTTGGCCCACCAGTTCTGTGTGCTGATCCGGTCCGGGGCTGTCAGGGTCATCCCGGACAGCCCAAGACCGGATCACACCGTGGTGTGAAGCCAGCCTTAGAACATCTGATGGCCAATCAGATGGCCGGTAGCGATCAGGTGGTGTGTGACGTCACACACCACCTGATCGTTACCGGCCACCTGATTAGCCATCAGACTTAAAGTCCTGGCAGGCCATCGGATGTGTTCTTTTCGGGTCCCGGGACAGCCGTCAGATAGGAGAGTATGCTATTTTTTTATTTCTAACACCTTTTATTAACTTTTATTTCACTTTCGCAGTGTATATTGACAGACTGTGAAAGTACTCGCATTTCCCATTGACTTACATTGGACTCACTACTCGTAACGAGTACCCGAGTATTAGGACCTACTCGTTACTAGTATAGCGAGTCCAAATATTTCACTACTCGCTCATCCCTAGTAAAGGTTTCATATAAAAAAAATAAGCAAAAAAATTGCACCTACTAAAATATATTCCAGCCCCCAAATTCACTCATTTTATTTTGTGTATCCATGCTTTTTAGCTGTAGACTGCAAGCTTGTAAACAAAGAGCTTCTCCTTGAATATTGCTTTTCCGCACATGATTACCTTCATATACTGTAACTTTTTAATTAAGAAAAGAAGCAGGAAATAAAAAAAAATGAACATATATTTCTCTTTCTCACTTGTCATGTTTATGTTCATAAATGCACATCAAAAGATTCTTGTTTACATAAGCAACAAAAGTAAATTATATCTCTACTTACCGAGAAGTTTCCATGAAGCCAATTTATTATTCCTTGAATAGTAATAAAAGTTCTCAGACTACAGATGCCTTTGTCTCAGGAGAAAACATTATAATCTTAGGTGCATTTATTCAAAATCTGCCTAAAGTATGAAAAAGATGATTTGTCAGCAGATTTCCTTTTAGAAACAAGGGTCATATTTTATAGGCACTTAAACCATGCAATCACAAACTGTCCATGTCTTGTCCAAAGACTACAGACATCAGCATCCTTATTTCCATACAAATCTAGGTCAAGGCAATAGCTGTATGTTAAAGAGCTGGAATATCATCGACAAAGCAAGAAACAGCCAGAAAAATATCATGGCACCTAAAATGCAAATCTTTTCAAATCATACATCATAAATCAAACTGACATTTAGGAACTAGCAATCACGTAGCAAATAAGATTATGATTGACCATAAACCATTTGGTAAATCCATTATTTAATGAATATTTTAATTATAGCCTTTACATCTTATTCTAAAGGATTTAGAAAGGAATATTCTTAAAAAGAATTAGATTAATTAGAATCTATAAAATATTTTATATAAATCAATCTCAAAACCCAACAATCACCACTTAAAAGTAAAAATAAGTTGTCTTCTTGTGTTCTTGAACACAATGTTTTGTCTACTTTTTGCAATTAATTTTTATTGGAAATGACTATATATGTTGCGCACAGACTGTTTCACCGCTCTACTATGATCAATTGTAATTTTGGGGTGAACCAGGCCACAAGCAAGTCAACAGAAACAAAAATAAATCAGTACAAGTTTGTACAACATATAAAAATCATTGGGTTGTCAATGTCATGGAGAATGGCAGAGGTTGCGATTTTGCATTAGAAGGATTTGTTATCCTAATTATTGACATTAATCAGAGGTTTATCCATGGATAGATATTGAGTGAGTTGAGCTCAGTAATTGACAGACCCTTGTATCTCATGTTCTACGAGATTGGAGGATGACTGATGTGGTACTGATATTTAAGAAAGGTGGATCCAGGCAACTATCATCTGACAAGTTTGACATCAGTGTTGAGAAAAGGTTTTTGAGGGCATTATAAGGAATTACATCTACTTTTCGGCTCCTAGTGCTTACCTACGCCAGCTACTGCATCCTATTCACTTCAGCAGCACCAGTGCAGGCAGCAGTTTGATAACAGCTGCTGCAGGGCTCAGGAGCACTCCCGTGTCTCAGTCCTGGCAGTGCACTATTCAAATGTATTGGCACCTGGAAGACGCAAATACATTTGATATAAAAGTGGCTGGGTCTCCAGGTCTTGCCCACCGCACACTGTGCAGGCCTCAGATTCCTGCAGTGTGGTGGAGGACCTTTTGTGAGTCACATGACTGTGATGTCACCATAGGTTCTGCAACCGTGGACATTGCAGTGAACTTGTACTATCACTGCACATGATGAGTGCCACGACAGGGGTCCTCAAAGGTTGGGGAGGTTGGACTATAGCAGTGGGAGCAGCATCTGCAAGGGGGCACGGGGGCATTTTCTTTTACAGTGAGACAATTTATTAGCAAAACCAAAGAGCAGGCCCCCACAGGTCACAGGCTCCATAGCGGTCATGTGGCCTGATTCTATTAATGGTATGCCCCTGCTTATACCCCATCCCAGCCTTGTGCAGGTCTACAATTTTGTTCCTGCTGTCCCTAGAGAGTTCTTTGTTCTTGGCCATGGCAGAGAGGTTGGAGTGTGATTAAGTGTGTGGACAGATGTATTTTATATAGGTAACAACTTCAAACAGGTGAAATTAAATACAGGTAATGAGCGCACTCTTTGATCATGGCGCTCATCCTCAACACTGAGTAAATTGAGATATTTTGAAAATGTTTTAATTAATGTTTTTATTTGCAAACCATTTAAATGGCCAACAATTCTGTGATTTCCATAAATCCACAACTCTTTATTCTTGGAGTTGCAATTTCAATATCGAGGGGAGTACATACATACATATGCATATACATATATGCTTTGTGTTACTTTGTGTTGTTTTAAGTGTTCCTATTATTTTCTTGAGCAATGTGTATACTATATATATATTGTATACACACTGGTCAAGAAAATAATAGGAACACTTAAACAACACAAAGTAACTCTAAGCAAATCACACTTTTGTGAAATCATCCTGTCCAGTTAGGGAGAAACCTTGATTGTGAATAAATGTATCCTTCTGTTGTGCAAATAGAACAAGCAGGTAGGAATGATCAGCAATTACCAGACACCCCCTATTAGGGCTGGGCGATTAATCGAATTAATTCGATTAATTCGCCCCCCTGCTGAGGCCACGATTTGGTTTTAGTCCAAATCGTTAAATTCGATTAAAAATGGCGGCCGGACCGCTGTTTAGAAGATCCGGGCGGCTTAATGCGAGCGCGTTCGCGGCAGTGAGCGGGGCCGACACGGAATCTCGCGATTGGCGACTACACATGCCCACTACTATGACGCAGGGCTAGACAGAAGGCACACGCCCCCCTTAATCGAGCAGCCAACCACTCAACGGCCATGCTGCATTGCCCCGCCCCAAACCACGCCCCCGAAACGGCGCAAATCTTGAAGTCTAAAGATCCGCACATGGGCCACATCACCACCAACAGTAAGATACTGACTGACGGTGAGTGGCGGCTCCAGCCCGCACTGGGTACTGTGACCTAGGGCCCACTGGGGACACTGCAGCTGCTAACAGGGGCCCTGTCAGTGCCGGCCTACAAGTCCCAGCACTCCTTGCACGAAGTCTCTTGCCTGGGTGAAGCTGCAGCTTGTGCCCATTCGGGAGGCAGTAAGAGGGGGAACCGGGGGGTCACGGAGGGGGGGGGGACAGAGCTACTGAGGGGCCAACACAGCGAGCGGAGGCATACTGCTGTGTGTGAATAGTACTGTATAATTGTGTGTAATGTGTATATACCGAGCTCTCTGCCCATATATAGCCCTCCCTCTGCTATATACTATATACCTGCTGTGTTCTATATCCCATCCCCCTCCTTTTATATACCGGGTGTTCTATATCCCATCCCCCTCCCCTCCCTATATATTATATACCTGTGTCTGTGTCCTATATCCCATCCCCCTCCTTTTATATACCGGGTGTTCTATATCCCATCCCCCTCCCCTCCCTATATATTATATACCTGTGTCTGTGTCCTATATCCCTTCATATATTCTATACCTGTGTGTCCTATATCCCATCCTCCTCCCTATATATACTATATCTGTGTCCTATATCCCATCCTCCTCCCTATATATTGTATATCTGTATCCTATATCCCATCCTCCTCCCTATATATTGTATATCTGTATCCTATATCCCATCCTCCTCCCTATATATTGTATATCTGTATCCTATATCCCATCCTCCTCCCTATATATTCTATACCTGGGGACCGGGTCCTATATTCCATCCTCCTCTCTATATATTCTATACTATACCTGGGTCCTATATCTCTCCCCCTCCTTACAGATTATATAATACCTGGGTGACTGGTCTTATATCCCCTCCCTCCTTATATATTCTATACCTGCTGGGTCCTATATCCCCTCGCCTTCCTTATATATTCTATAATATACACCTGTGTTCTATATCCCTCCCCCTCCTTACAGATTATATACCTGTGTCCTATATCACCTCATATATTCTATACCTGGGTCCTTTATCGCCCCTCCCCTTCCTTATATATTCTATACCTGGGTCCTATATCCCCTCCCCCTCACAGATTATATACCTGGGGAACCTGCTCCGTTCAGTTTTTTCTCTTTATTCATCAAAGAAAAGCAAAAAAAAAAAAATAGAAAAAAAAATCGAGATTTAAATCGAAAATCGTCCATAGGTTAAAATAAAATCGAGATTTTGATTTTTCCCAAAATCGCCCAGCCCTACCCCCTATAAAGGAGTGGTTCTGCAGGTAGTCACCACAGACCATATCTCTGTTCTCATCCTTTTTGTCTGTGTTTTGGTCACTTTTGCATTTTGTCATTGCTCTCACTCCTAGAGGGAGCATGAGGCGGTGTGTACAACCAACAAACATTGCTCAGGAAGTGCAGCTCATCCAGGATGGCTCATCAATGCGAGCTGTGGCAAGAAGGTTAGCTTTGTCTGTCAGCACAGTGTCCAAAGCATGGAGCTCATACCAGGAGACAGGCCAGTACACCAGGAAATGTGGAGGGGACTGTGGCAAGGCAACCACCCAGATACAAGGTTGCTACCTCCTCCCTTGTGCAAGAAGCAACGGAGAACTTCAAAATGACCTGCGGCTGGCCACTAATATCCATGTGTCTGCTCAAACTGTCAGAAACAGACTACAAGAGGGTGTTATGAGGGCCTGAAGTCCACAAGTGGGCATTATTCTTACAGCTAAACATCGTGCAGGGAGGTTGGCATTTGCCAGAGATCACCAAAATTGGCAGATTCAACATTGGTGCCCTGTGCTTTTCACAGATGGGAGCAAATTCACACTGAGCACATGTGACAGACTCGTCAGAGTCTGGAGACACCATGGAGAACCTTTTGCTGCCTGCAACATCCTCCAGCATGACCGGTTTGGCAGTGGGTCAGTAATGTGGTGGGAAGGCAATAGTTTGGTCTGCTGCACAGCCCTCTATGACTACCAATAGGACTAGTGGAGTCCTCCACTAGTCTGACTACCAATAGGTACCGGTATGAGCTCCGCAGACATATTATGAGACTATATGCAGGTGCAATGGGCCCTGTGTTCCTTCTGATGCATGACAATAATTGGTCTAATGTGGCTGAAGTGTGTCAGCAGTTCCTGCATGATGAAGGCATTGATGCTATGGACAGGCCGGCCCATTTCCAAGACCTGAATCCAATCGACTATATTTGGGACATCATGTCTTGTTCCATTCACCAATGCCATATTGTACCACAGACTGTACAGAAGTTGACTGATATTTGAATCCAGGTCTGGAAAGAGATCCCACAGTAGAACATCCACTGCCTCATCATGAGCTTCTCAAGGCATTGTAGGGAAATCATGCAGGAACGCCGAGGCCACACACACTACTACTTGTCTAGAGTCATTTTCACAGAAGTTAGATAATTTGTAAATTTGATTTTCCACTTTGATTTTGTGTATTCTTCCAAATCCAGACCTCCATGGGATATTAATTTAGACTTACATTGATTATTTTTATGTTTTATTCTTCTCCATGCATTCCATTATGTAATGAATAAAGTTTTGCAACTGAAATATTTAATGTATTGAGATCAAGGATCTGGTATTTTAGTGCTTACTTTACTTTTTTGAGCAGTATATATATATATATACTAGCAATTGAACCCACTCTACGCCCAGGTGGCGAACATTTTTATTGCAACATTAGCATTACCTGAAAACCAAATGTATTTATTACGCAAAAATTTCTCAGTGAACAATACTTTTGGTGCAAACTCTGTGGTCTTTCTTAAAGTTGCCTTGTTGGTGCAGAACCTTGTGGGTCGGGCCTTTATCTATTCCTCCCTGGCTGCTTTTCTCCCCTTTATTTACATTTCATACTGTGGCCACCACCATTATTCCTATGCTACAGCGTTGTAGTTGGATCCTTCAATAAAACACTACCAGAGTTAGCGCATGTGCATAACGTGATCTCCAGCACCTTTTTCTTTAAGACATTGTCTCTGAGAATATCATCTGAAACAAACTAGTGACTGGTAATATTCGCAGAGACAGTATCTTCAATAAAACTGAGCTGGAGTTCATGTACTGTACACTCGTGGGCTCAGGCGCCATTTTATTGAAGAACACAACTACAATGTGAACATAGCACTGCACACACATAGGCCATCCTGGCATCAAACTGAAGGCAGTGTTGCTACCTATTACTCCCTGGCTGCATTCCTCACCTTCATTTAAATTTTATACCGCGGATGCTATCATTGTCCCTATGGCTGGCGGGTGCGCAGTGATATGGTCACATTGAAATTGAATCCTCCGGTGCCATTTTCTTTAAGACACTGACTCTGTGAATATCATCTGAAACAAATTGGTGATATTTCCTGAGACAGTGCCTCCAATGTGTTAGGAGAAAAAAAGGTTTGGTACCGTGTTAGCCAGTTGAAAAAAGTTTGCTTGCTCTCAGTGGGAGAAACAAAATAATAATAATAATCTTGTAGTTGCAATACCTTTTATGTGAGTTTCTTTAAATATTTTGTCATACCATGCCTGATGAAAAGACGTGAGAAGTCTCGAAAGCTCGCCTTGTAACATTAATTACTTTATTTTTGTTAAACATTAAAAAGTATCACAACTACAAGATTATTATTTTAAACACACAAAAGGACCATGGTTGCTTTAGCAAATGGGATTCTGTTTATTTAAGAACAATCCACATATTTTAGAAAAGTTAGAACAAGTCATATTTCAAGGTAAAAGTTAAAGTGCACAGTGATGAGACAAAACGATAGTATGCACGGTGTTACCACCTCAGCAATGTGGAGCTCGGCTGACAACTTGGTTGTATAGGTTATTACAGAGACATAAAAACGTAGTATACAGGGGTTTTATACTTCAGTGACATACATAGTAACAAGCATAAGTGTATACATAGTACTTGGATAACAGGAACAAATCAGATTAAGAGATATGCAAACAACGTCTCAGGTGCTGGCTCCATATCCTGTATATATTATACCCTTGCCTGCACAACCTAAGAAGGAGCACACTCTAATATGCCACAGTTCCTGTATCCCACAACGCGCCTGGTTACCAGATGACCCGGTATTCCCCCTTACTGCTCCAATGTCAGCAGTCTCTGAACAGACCTAGGTCTCAAGCCTTATGTCAAGCTGCAGCCATACCAGATGCTGTTGGAGGGTCCCTCCGTGCACGTTCCGGCCCCTACGCCGTTTCGCTGGTAAGCTTCGTCAGGGGGCGTGGCTACGGCAACCTTTCCTTCCCCCTTTATACCATGTGACCATGCACATGGTTCCCTTCTGCCAGTCCCGGAGCCCTATACGGCACATGCGCATTTCACCGCCTTGGCTCGCGTCCTCATCCCAGCCCCGTCATGGCCGCATACTGATTGTTTAAACTGTAGCCATAGTGACGGGAGTGGGCGGGACAGGAGCCAGCGGGTAAATGGGCCGTGCGCACTTGACCCCTGGCTGGGAGAAGGTAAAGCTCTGCTACCATTTACAGCGTCAGTTGCTTCTCATATATCTCGGATCCACATCTACACCACCTTGCCATAGGTAACATTTCTGTACATCCTACAAAGACATGGTTAAATTGAGCATTAATGAATGTTGGGCATTCTGTATATTTGAACATAATAAATCAACATAATAGACCCCCAATATATAATGTCAAGATCTCACAAATACCCACTCGGTAGTAACATCACATATGGGCAAGTCCTATACAATTCATGCCCCATTGTGCTCAAAGCCAGTCCTATGTTCATTACAGAAAATGTTCCACTTTATGAGATGAATAGGGGGTAATTGTAGTCCAGTGTGTAGACGCAGTTCTTTCAAGCTGTCATATCCCTTAGTCAAGCAGTTATCATTTCAAAGGGGTTCCAGGGGGCCGCCGCAGCCAGTTCTATCCGAAAAGTGAAAAAAGTGAAATTAAAATAATATAAAGTTAAAATCAGCATCAGCAAGTCACAACATCACCCATATCAAGGTTAAATGTTAATTTTATATTTTTACATACATTTATGCACATACGTACTGGATTAACCTAAATATGAGACAAAACTGTTTACTTCATTGAGCCCTATAGGTGTCAACGTGCCTAGGACCGTGATCCAGTGGCATTCCCGCTGCTGCAGTTTTTTCACTATATCACCTCCCCTTGACCCTAGACTAACATGTTCAATTCCTCTGACCAGAAAGGTCTTTGGATTTGAATTGTGATGTTCTTTAAAGTGACGCGGGATGGTTTTCAAGGTTGTCACATCTTCAACCTCTTTGGCTGCGATGATATCCCGAACATGTTCACGTACTCGCACCTTCATCTGTCTGGAGGTTAGGCCTATGTAGACCCTGGGGCACCCACATGTTGCATAATAGATGACCTGACTAGTTGTACATGAAATGTAGCTGTGAATTGGAAATTGTAATTTTCCATCCGCAGACTCGAAATTGCTACATCGCAATATATTTTTGCACGAAACACAGTCACCACATGAAAAGCAGCCTTGGATTTTTGGCCGCCTCCCAAATGGTGTCACTGCCTCTGGGATATAATGACTCTCTACCAGGATATCTTTAAGGTTTCGGCTTCTTCTACATGTCATCTGTGGATAATGCAACACATGTTTTGTCAGTACTGGGTCGTTTTGTAAGATGTCCCAGTGTCTACACAGGATTTCCCTCATTTCCCCCCATTTCTCATTGAAGGTGGAGATGAACCTAATCCCTACGTCCTTATTTGCTCTTGGGGAGGGTTGAAGCAGTTTGTCACGTGACATGTATTTCGCTCTATGATAGGCCCTTTTAATAGAACGGTTGCTATAGCCCCTGGCCTGGAAACGTGACTTAAGTTCCCCTGCCTGCCGCTCAAAGTCCACCTCAGATGAGGAAATCCTCCTCACTCTTAGGAACTGACCAACTGGAACGGCTTTTATGGTCGAATGATGATGGCCCGACGATGCATGGAGTAGCGAATTAGTTGCAGTGGGCTTCCTGAATACCTCAGTTTGTAATACACCAACGTGATCTCTTCGTATTTTTATGTCCAGGAAGTCCACCGAATCCGCGCTACACACATACGTCAGCCTCAGATTCAAATCGTTCTGATTGAGCTGGTTCATGAAGTCCCCGAGCCCGGCCTCACCACCCTGCCAGATAAAGAGGACATCATCTATGTACCTTAACCAAATTTGCACTTGGGATACGGCCCGCGCCCCGTCCCCACCAAACAACTCCCTCTCCCAGTAACCGAGAAAGAGATTTGCGTAGGACGGGGCGCAGGCCGCACCCATTGCTGTGCCTCTCTTCTGTACATAGAAGATGTCCCTAAACATGAAGAAGTTATGAGTGAGGACGAACTCGAGGAGTTCCAGGGCCAGCTCAACAATCCGGCCGTCCCAGTTGCTTATCCCCAGAAAGAATCGGGCCGCTCCTAAACCCTGGTTATGGTCTATTGAGGTATACAGAGCCTCGACATCTGCTGTTACCAGCAGCATGCCGGGCTCCAGTGAAATCCCATCAATCCTTTTCAACACATCTGTTGTATCTTGGACATACGATGGTAACAGATGTACCAAAGGTTTCAAGTAGTAATCTATGAACTTGCAGACAGGGTCACACAGTCCGCCCAGGCCAGAGACTATTGGTCGTCCTGGGGGTTCCATTAAACTTTTGTGAATTTTAGGGATAAAATACAGAGTGGGGATCCTAGCCTCCTTTACCATCAATCCTTCATACATTTTTTTAGGGATTATTCCCTGTGTGAAAGCATCATATAGGATGGAATCGAGTTCACCAGAAAAAGCTTTTAGAGGTGAAGCAGGTAATCTATGGTACGTTTCCTTATTCCGTAATTGTCTATTGGCCTCTTTTTCGTATAGAATTTTAGGCCACAGGACCACATTTCCCCCTTTGTCCGCGGGTTTCACAACGATATCATCAAGATTCGCCAATTCCATCAATGCCCGTCTTTGATCTCTAGTTAGATTGTCACAGTATTTGCTGGGGGAGATCCGTCTGAAATCCCTAATAACTAGGTCAGTAAAGATCTCCACCGCCGGGCATATGGACAAAGGGGGAAACTTGGTGGACCTAGATGCCAAATAGTCAGGAAACTTACCCATAGCATTTGTCCCCTGCTCCTCCATCAGCTCATCAAGATCATCGAGTGCCACCCTTTCCTTGTCTGTATTTGGATTGAATGGTGGAGAGTTCTTATCAAATAGCTTTTTGAGTATCCGCTTCCTTGCGAATAGTTGTATGTCCTTTATGGCTGTGAATAGATTAAAGGAGTTAGTAGGGGAAAAGGTTAAACCTTTTTCTAATACCTCAATCTGATGTTTTGATAGTTCATGTCCCGATAAATTAATTACCTCCAATCTATCCTTAGGTTTTTCGCCCTTTCTATCCGGTTTCGGGTTATTTGGTTTCTGGCCCGATCTTAGAAGCCTTCCACTACCTGTATTCGGTTCCCCAGTTTGGCTACCCTCTGTAGATGTCTGCGACACCCCGGAGGGGGTGGTACTAGGTTTACGGGGTCTTCGCTTCTTATTCCAACGGTAAACATTCCCAGTTGTAACGTCATTTATGTCTCTTTGATACTTCTTTGTTTTTGTATCCCTGATTTCTTTCTCCCACTTTTTAAATGCTTCCTCCAGATCAGCATTTAGTTTACTCATGGCCTCCTTATTCAGACTGTCACGCAATCTACACTGTATACTCTCAATTTCCCCATCAAGATCTTTTAAGGTCTCAGTGTTCTGTTGCTCTAACAGTTTGATAAAGCCCATTGAGCAAATTCCTGCTAGTTCTTCCCATTTCTTACGGAACCCTTGGTCTGAAACCTCAAAGGAAGGGAATACTTGTATCCTTAGACCCCTAGGGATAAGTTCTTTCTGGAGATATTTATTGAGGAAAGCGCGGTTCCACCATATCCTAGTGCGTTTGTGCAAAAGATTATTATTTTGTTTCTCTCACTGAGAGCAACCAGTGTCTTCAATAAAATGGCTTCGGAGTTCACGGTATGTGCACCCACTGACTCTGGCGTCATTTTACTGAAGAATTCAAGTACAATGTGGACATAGCGTGGCACACATCGGCCATCCTGGCTTTAGACAGAAGGATGTGTTCTGCATTATTTTATACATTATTATTATTATTATTAGTTATGCTTGATATGGGTCAAGTTGTCCACAGCAACCAATCAGAGCTCAGCTTTCACTTTACCTCAGCAACTTCAATGCTGAAAGCTGCACTCTGGTTGCTATAGGCGATGTTATAATGAATAATGCATTAGTTGTAGTGAAATGTATAGATATATCAGTGCTGGTAGTGATATAAGGGTATAACATAGGAAGTTGGGGGATAGGTTACTCGGCAACCAACTGCACAGCAAGCAACAGTTGTAATGAGCAAAACCAAAAAAAGATGCAAAAATAAGCATAACCTCTAAGATACATAAATAAATAAATTGCAATAGTGCATGAAAATATAATAGTATAATATTTTGATCGAAGAAATGTAATTAGCCCAGGGATAGGAACTAGACTGCTCAGGCTAATCAGTAGCTGGGGCATGTTCTCTCGACATTTTGTCATTGGTGGTTCTTCAGTCTTTGGACAGACTCTGGTCACCATTATATTTTGGAGATATAATGTAAATATATATAATATACACACATGGTCAAAATTGTTGATACCCCTCGTTTAAAGAAAGAAAAACCCACAATGGTCACAGAAATAAACTGAATTTGACAAAACTAATAATAAATAAAAACTCTATGAAAATGAACAAATGAAGGTCAGATATTGCTTTTCAACCCTGATTCCACAGAATGATTAAAAAAATTAAACTCATAAAATAGGCCTTGATAGAAATGATGGTACCCCTGAAAATAATGAGACAAAAGGGACATGTTCAATCAAGGTGTGTTCACTAATTATCATCACAGGTGTCTACACTCTTGTAATCAGTCAATGGTCCTGTATGTAGGGCTACAGATACTCACTGTGCTGTTTGGTGACATGGTGTGTACCACACTCAACATGGACCAAAGGAAGCAAAGGAAAGAGTTGTCTCAGGAGATTAAAAAGAAAATTATAGACAAGCATGTTAAAGGTAAAATTTATAAGACTATCTCCAACCTATTATTTAAGATCCATGGGACTTTAGCCAACCTCCCTGGACATGACCACTGATGACAAATCAAAGAGACAAATTATACAAATGGTAACTAAAGAGCTCAGGAAAAGATTTAAAGAGATTAAAGGTGAACTTCAAGCTCTGAACACCAGTGTCAGATCGTACCATCCATCGTTGTTTGAGCCAAAATGAACTTCATGGGAGACGACCAATTAGGACACCATTGTTGAAAACAAATCATAAGAATGACAGACTGGAATTTGCCAAACTACATGTTGACAAGCCACAAAGCTTCTGGTAGAATGTCCGATGGACAGAAGAGACAAAAATTGAACTTTTTGGCAAGGCATATTAGCTCTATGTTCACAGACTAAAAAAATGAAGCATATCAAGAAAAGAACACTGTCCCTACTGTGAAACATGGAGGTGGCTCTGTTATTTTCTGGGGCTGCTTTGCTGCTTCTGACACAGGGTGTCTTGAATCCATGCAGGGTACAATAAAATCTCAAGACTATCAAGGCATTCTAGAGAGAAACGTGCTGCCCATTGTCAGAAAGCTTTGTCTCAGTCTCAGGTCATGGGACTTGCAACAGGATAATGACACAAAACACACAGCTAAAAACACACAAGAATGGCTAAGAGGAAAATATTTGACTATTCTGAAGTGGCCTGCTATGAGTTTTTACCTAAGGGTGGAGGCACACTGGCGTAAGAATTGCACGAGTGCAATGCAAGAAAAACTCGCATTGCACTAGGACCAGTATAACTAAATGTTACTCGTCATATTAGTGCGTTTTCAACCCACTGAACTTGCATTGCAAGTGAAATGCGAGTTCAATCGCAGCATACTGCGATTGAACATGATTTCCTCACACGAGTGGCCATTGAAAGTATATGGGTGAGAGAAAATCTCGCACCCTTACAGCACACTGTGCGATAGTAGCATGTGTGCGCAACATTTCACTGTCACTGTCGGTGTTTGAATTTGCTGGCCACCAGTTGGCTTTCACCACTGCTGTCACAGCAGCGGTATTTTAAAGTCAGTGCTTTCCATGGTGCTGAGCATGGTGAGAAATCCAGCCGATAAAACTTCAGCACCATGGAAAGCACTGACTTTAAAACACTCTTGCTGTGACAGCAGTGATCAAAGCCGATTGGTTGCTGTGTCGGCAACCCGGCAAATTCAAACACCGCTGCTGTCAGTATATCCCTGAGGAAGACACTAGGACAGTGTTGAAACGCGTAGGAAAGGAATAAATGGATGATTGATGCAACCTACATATGGTTTCCGGATCGTTTTCTTGGGATTTCAGCAGCGCGGACACTGATACACCATTTCCCCTGAGGTAACTTCTGGATGAT
>JARQOC010000001.1:527318724-527384244 GCA_033576535.1 Allobates femoralis | reverse complement strand
TGGGCAAGTAACCATAATCATGGCAAAGACTGAAAAAGTTATCAAGTTATCGATCTAACACTTTGAAAAGGACTACTGACTGTAGTACAGACAAGACTTGATGACTGGAGCAATTATCAGGGATTATGTCTCACTAACAGTGGATAGAAATTGTCAAATTAAGGCTGCTTTCACATAACGATTTTATCAGTTCCGATGCTGTCCGATAAAAATCGGACAGCATCGGACCGATTTTCGGACCCCATGCAACCCTATGGGCATCGGACCGAATCGGATGTGCACTAAATGCCATCCGATTTGGTCCGATCCGAATCTGTCCGATTTTTTTTCGGTGCAAAAATCGGAGCTTGCTCCGATTTTTGCACCGAAAATAAAATCTGACAGATTCGGATCGGACCAGATCGGATGGCATTTAGTGCACATCCGATCCGACCCGATCAATTTGACATGGGGCCCTATGGAGCAGGGTCCGAGGAAACATCTTATGTCTCCTCGGACTGATTTTAGTGTACTGAGCATGCTCAGTACACTAAAATCGCTCCAAAAGTGAATGAATGGGTGAATTAAAAAAATAAAAAACTATGCTCACCTGTCCACGAGGCCCACGTCGTCTCCCGGCGTCTCCGGTATCTCCAGGTATCTTGCCGTCTGTGCTGATAAGACCTGCCGTGATGTCACAATCACATGACTGCCAGGAACCAATAGCCGGCAGTCATGTGATTGTGACATCACGAGAGGTCCTGGCAGCACTGAAGAAAGAACAGCCAGACACCGGAGACGCGCGGGACCGTGCAGGAGTCGTGGACAGGTGAGAAAGGAGAGGAGGAGAGGGGAGGACAAGAGGAGAGGAGGAGGAGGACAAAAGGAGAGGGGGAGGACAAGAGGAGAGGAGGAGAGGAGGGGGACACATGGGGGGGCCGGAGGACACATGGGGGCAGCACATTGAAGGACTGGGATGGACTCATAGGAGGACCGGGGGCCAAGAGGGGAGGACCGGGGGTGCAGAGAGGAGACACAGGGGATAAGAGGGGAGACACAGGGGATAAGAGGGGAGGACCGGGGGCCAAGAGGGGAGACACAGGGGATAAAGGAGAGGACCAGGGGAAAGACATGACAGCTCTCAGGGAGCTCTGACAGGAGGGCGGGCATTCTATTTTCTGTCGGAATCGGATGCCTATTTGGCACCGATTCCAGGCATCAGAGGAATCCGATGCTGTCCGATTTATATCGGACAGCATCGGATTTTACAAAATCGTTATGTGAAAGTAGCCTAAGCAGTATATGATTGTAACTATATTGAAAAGTAAGAGTACTCCCTGGACATTTCCTGGAGACAAACACTGATCACTGTGCAAAATACTAACTAATAAAGTTGTCTTCCCTAAAGTGGTAGATACTGTATTGGTCATCAACAGCAGGAACAGGGCACCGGAGCGCAATAGCTCCCGGGAGCAGCAGCAAACAAGGGAGGCAACAGTCCAGAAACCCGGCGGTGCCAGCCTAGTAGCACAACACGTAATCCAGCTTATAGAAGAAAGACGGCACTCACCGGTGTAGTTTTCGTGCGTTTATTTCCGATCGCACATTACTTGGTGCAGGGAGGGGGACAGTGCTGAGGGGACGACGGCACCGTTTCGCGCTACAATGCGCTTCCACGGGTCATAGCAATAGCATAGTAGATACTGTATTGTGTGTATATGTATGTGTGTGTGAGGGGTGGGTCAATCACAGTTTGTCTCAAAAACTACACCAGTTTTTAAACAAAAATCAGTTGAATAACCGTTTTCTCTTAAATATATACTCATTTATTTTTTAGTAAGCAACATTTAGATGTACTTCACCAAAAAGCTCTATCTTCGTCTCACCTGTCAAAAAGATGTTTTCCCAGAAGAATTTTTGCTTACTTTTGTATATTTTGGCAATCTGCAGTCTAGCTTATGCTAATATTGTGATGACTGTACTGGAGGAGGACCTCGTCTATGTGTCCCACCACTACAAACATGTGCTTGTGTGGTGGAGATACATAGACGATGTCTTCCTCCTATGGACAGGGACTGATGAAGAACCCAGTGATTTTCACAACTTCATGAATATGATTGATGAAACAATCAAGTTTTCACTAGTACAATCAAGAAAGCAAATACAGTTCCTTTACGTTATGGTTACAGTGAAGGGACAGAGTATTATTACATCTTTATGTGTAAAACCAACAGATAGGAACAACATACTACACTATGATAGTGACCATCCACAAAAAATGAAATGGTCCATACCATATAGCCAGATGTTGCGGATGAAGAGGATTGAAAGTGATGATGTCAATACACAAATCTCCTTAAAAAATCTTACGAGTAAATTTGAACATAGAGGTTACCCCAAAAGCCTTTTATGGTACCTTTACACACGGCCAAAGGAAGGTAGGAACAGCGAGGCATCGGACACAATTGTGCCTGTTGCCTTGAAAAGACCACGATGTGGCTGCGTGTAATTCAGGACTTTCCTTCCTGTGTCTTCCCTGAAGGAAGGAAAGTCCTGAATTACACGCAGCCACATCGTGGTCTTTTCAATGCAACAGGCACAATTGTGTCCGATGCCTGCCTGTTCCTACCTTCCTGTGGCCGCGTGTAAAGGTACCATTATGTAAACATATGCAGAAAGTGGTAATAGATGAAAGTAGAGATGGTATATCAAAGAAAGTAGATAACCAAAAGCGAATGCCATTTATCACAACATATGGTGAAGAGAGCGAGGATATAGCGAAGGTGATCAGAAAACACTGGCCAATGTTAGCGCACTGTCTCTCTCATGTACTGGAATTTAAATCATTCTCAATGTTTGCATATAGACGAGGTACAAATATCAAAAATAAATTGGCACACTCTGATATTGGTAGCTTTAAAAGTCCAGAACAACAAAGCCTAACAGGAAACTAAAGAACGGGATGTTATCCGTGTTTATCCTGTGTTAACTGTAGTTATATGGTAAAAGGAGATACACTTATGCATCTATCCAAGAATAAGGAATACCAAATTATCCATTATCTATCATGTAACAGTGATCACGTGATATACCTCCTGGAATGTACTGGCAAGTACTGGTATGTGGAGAGACAACATTGGATGTGAAAACAGGCATTAAAGAGAGCGTGACCCCTAAAAATGACCCCCCAGCCTATTAATACCTGTCCCTGCACCCTCAGTATGCTAATCTAGCGATCCTCTTCTGTAAAAATAGTGTATTTGTGAAGTTTAGAAAAGTGCTTTTATTACCTCCGAATCTGGGGCTTCTGAGATTTTGAGAAGTCACACTGGGCGTTCCTGTGGCTTCTCTCCAACACCTATACTGTAATTATTCACGCCCCGATGGGCGTGATAATTCTTATCGATCATCATCTCCCCCTCCATGGGCGCGGAATAGCTGTTATGACGCGATTCGAGTCATATCCGGCTCTCATGACGTCGTACACCCACGTACACCTCGCGATGTGCATTGCGCATGCGCAAGGTTACTTCACGGCAGCTTATCTGTGATGAGCACTTTTCTAAAATTCACAAATACACTATTTTTAAAGAAAAGGATCACTAGATTAGCATACAGAGGGTGCAGGGACAGGTATTAATAGGCTGGGGGATCATTTTTAGGGGTCAGGTTCCCTTTAACCAGCACAGCTATACAATCAGAAAAAAGAACACAGAACTGCCTGTCCCTAAACATTTCACGGAAATGAGGCATAGTGAAAAGCAGTTAAAATTTAGGATCATTGATCATGTGCTACCAGTGCCGGGACAAGACACTTTGGTGCCCTAGGCAGGTAAGCAAACGCCACCCCCCCCCTTCCCGAAATATGTCTAGGAATAAAAATGTCAACATACATGAAGTTGCAACAGCGTAGGATCAACGGTGTTTATTCCCTCTTCGTGTGGTCTTACATGGTGTGGGTGGGAGGACGGGGGGTTCTCAAAGGCGATGGCCGTTTCACACCGCAAGTGGCGCTTCAACAGGCATATAGTCCACCATATGCCTGTTGACTATTTGCCTGTTGAAGCGCCACCCCACGAAGAGTGAATAAACACCGCTGATTGTGTGTTGCAACTTCTTTTCTATAATGCTAAACACAATAGCTGTATATACAATAGAGAATACAGAATAGAGACAGCTGCTACCTGTATACACAATAGAGATGGCTGCGGACCGTATACACAATGGAGACTGCTGCTGGCTATACATACAATAGAGAATACACAATAGAAACTGCTGCTGGCCATACACAATAGAGAATACACAATAGAGACTACTGCTGGCTGTACGCAATAGAGCCCCCCTCCATCCTTCCTCCATACCAACAGCCTCCCTCCATCCTAACTGTATCCTTCCATCCTGACAGCCTCCCTGTCTCCCCACAGCCTCCCTGTCTCCCCACAGCCTTCCTGTCTCTATCCCCCACAGCCTCCTTGTCTCTATCCCCACAGCCTCTCTGTCTCTATCCCCACAGCCTCCTTCCCTATATATGGCCCCCTATTCTGTACATTGCCCCATTCCTACCCCGGACCCCAGCATAACTTACCATTGGGGGGAGCTGTGGATGCGGAGCAGGGATGCCGGAGCCCGGAGGGCACATCTGCAGGACTGGAGCTGCCTGCGGGAAGTAGCTGCGGGCCTGCGGCAGCTAGCGGTGGGCTCCGCCATGTTCTTTGTGGCCGGTGCCCACTAACAGTACAGCCATTACTGCGGCCATTGTGTAGAAGTCTCAACCTCTATTGACCGGCTGTACAGTTAGTGTGCGCCAGCCACAAAGAACATAGCGGCGCCCACCTCTCCCTGCCACAGCTTCTCCCCGCAACTCCAGGGCCCGGCGGCGGTGATTAATGGGGGGGGGAACCCCATCAGGTCACCTGATGACTGCTCTCGGGGTCACGGATCCGGACTCCGGTCAGGCGGGAATGCGCCCTGCACAAGATGGCGCCGTAGGCGATCGCCTACTTTCGCCTAGCTGTCGTCCCGGCCCTGTGTGCTACCATTAAAGGAAACCTGTCGCCAGGTTTTGCTATCCCATCTGAGAGCAGCATAATTTAGAAATAGTGACCCTGATTCCAGCGATGTGTCATTTACTGAGCTGCTTGCTGTCATTTTGATAAAATTTGTGTTTTCTCTGTTGCACATTTAGCAGTCTGTGAATATGCCAGACTACCTGGCAGCAGGCCAAGTAGACTGCTAATGATAATCTCCAGCTGATTAAACAGTGATTTTATCAAAACTACACTGAGCAGCCCAGTAAGTGACACATCGCTGGAATCAGGATCTCAGGTCCTATGTTATGCTTTTCTCAGATTACGTTGCAAAACCCGGGTGACAGGTTCCCTTTAAGGAGAGGAGGAGATAGGGAGATGAAGCTGAAGTTACTACAATTGGGGTGGATTCATAGATTGTATGACATTAAAACCCCAAGGTCTGCACGTAGACTTTAAATTAAATTCAGTCCTATAACTATGAGAATAACCTAAGACCTCTGAAGACACCACGGTTTATGTTAATAGGAATACATACAATCTTGTGATTGTTTTTTACTGAAAATTTTCTCTTTTTATATAATTTTACAGAGATATACAGGTGACGAATCAAAACTGGACGACTCATCCATCCATGTATTTGTATGTAATTTATTATATGTACTTATATATTTATACTGAGGCATGAGTGTGTAGCTCACCAATGGATAAGATCTAGGGACTTAAGAAGTTAGCACCTAAGAAATGAGGACCTATGTCTTTGCATTGCAAAGGGTGTCATTTATTCAAGTATTGACCTTTTGATCTGACAAATTCCCAGGGACCGATCCTAAATTGCCCGGATGGTGACTACAGTGTATGCACTATACTATATGTAGTGTATGCAGTATATTTATATAGCCATCTCCATGAGTTAGAATATGATCAAAAAGTTAATTGTTTTTCAGTAATTAAATACAAAAAGTGAAACGCATATAATATGTATAGTCATTACACACAGAATGATCTACAGTATTTCAAATGTTTATTTCTGCAAATGTTGAGAATTATGGCTTACAGCCAATGAAATCACAAAGGTCATTATCTAAGAAAATGAAAGTATGGAGGATGATGGGTTAAGAACCGCGCTGCTGTATTCCATGGGACATCAAATGATGACTATAACATTGATTTATAAGTCACCGCATTTCAGGGCTCCCTGAAACATCCTGAAACATGGCAATATATTGATTTGTCTTGAGGAAGGGGCCATGGAGCCATAAAATGCATTGACTAATAAATCAATAATGTATTTGCTCTTTGATGTCTCGTGGAATACGGCAGCACAGTTTTTAACCCTTCATCTTCTCTACTCTTTATGCACCACGCTGGAGACTGCAGCAGCCATGATATGCTTTTATAGTGGTTGTGACTCTCACAACTACACAAGGTGAATCCTCGGATACCTATTTGGGTCATATTTTATGTCTAAGACATTTCATCCTCCCTATTGTAATTTGCTAGGAAAAAGATATTTGGGTTTTCACTGACTGTAAGCCATAGTCATCAATATTAACAGAAATAAACACTTGAAATAGATCACTCTGATTGTAACGACTATGATATATGCATTTCACTTTATGTATTGAATTACTGAAATAAATGAAAGAATGTTTATACCGTGTTAGCCAGTAGATAGAGAAATATATTGCAGTCTGAGAGTCCTCAGGGGTTGATACATTTTAATGGCTAACTGAAAAGATAGTAAGCATAGCAAGCTTTCGGGACACTATGGCAACCCTGACCCCAACAGTGAAACCAATATGAATCTGCTCATTTGGGAAACAGGATTAAATATTTCACATGGATTCATGGGTTTTTATGTAAAATGAAAGGGCATTTGGGGATATCAGATTCATGCATTTTTATATAAAATGAAAGGGCATTTGGGGATATCACATCTTCCAACAGACTCAAGTTAGAGGACTATGAACTTTTGACACTTCTTCTTCTTACCTTACAATTTTGGTTTCACTTTCCCAGCTCCTTTTTTCCACCTTCGTAGCCTGACTCTGCTTTACGTCACCTGTCGTATTTACTGCACCATCTCACCCTGTTTACGTGTAGTATATATGCATGTGTCTTCATCCTGTTTAAGTCTAGTATTTATGTATATGGTTTCAGAATCTGTGCCATTATCAGCCTGACAAAGGGTCCATAGTGTCCCGAAAGCTTGGTATACTTACCATTTTTTCAGTTAGCCATTAAAAGGTATCAACCACTGAGGACTCTTGGATTACAATATATTTTTGAAATAGATATATTTTTACATAAATCCAAAAAAAAACAGGCAGCACATCCAAAAAAATCAAAAAGTGGACAAAATTTATTTTAGCCCTTAGTGGTGCAACGTTTTGGCCTCACCAGAAGCCTTTGTCAAGCTTGATATATTAATATTAATAAGATTAATATTAGACAAATAGATATTATTAAGGTACCGTTACACGCTTCAAGGTCGTTAAGATACCACCAATGATCTCATGGGAGCGCGATTGTTAGGACATCTTTTTGACATCGTTGGTGAGCTGTGACGTGTAGATATCGTGGACGACGCACCAATGATGTGGCGAGGAGCGATCATTCGCACAATCCAGCAAACGACACTTGTTCACTGCTGCGAATGGGCGAAGTCGTTAACGACATCGTTATCGCGGTGTCACACACAACAATGCAGCAGGGATCGAGGATCGTTTGATTTGAGAACATGTTCTCAAATCTGCGATCAACGATCCAACGATTTATCATAGTCGTATCTCGGTGTAACATGCAACGACGTACTAACGATGTCTTGGGACCACTCCAAACCCATGACGTTTGTGCGATATCGTTCATGATCTCGTACCGTGTAACTGGGTCTTTAAAGCGTATTTTCCCCAGAAAAGAAAAGATATCCCCAATATACCGTTTTTCATTTTTTTGTTCAATAGTTCAATACATTAGTAGTACACATGAAAATCTGAAACTATATAATATATTTTATCAGAGAAATCAATTTTTTTTCTCCTTCAGGGCTGATAATTCATTCTCAAAGTTCTCAATTCCATAGTAAAATTTGTATTTAGTCAAGACAGATTATTACATTACTGAGATATGAGATGGCTATTGATACTGATGAGGTATTACGTAAACATGTGGAGGTAGGAGGGAGGAGCTCTGCATCTAGCTCTCCTCTCCCCCTATCTTCAATATAGAATCTAATCAGAGTTTTTATTTTCTCGAGTACCTGATTTAATATAGGGGATACATGTCCTTTTTTTTTTAACAAAGTAGCAGTTAAGCGGTCAGACGAGTGGTCCGACCGGTGACCAGATACTTGATGACAAGTGGTCCGACCAGTGACCAGATACTTGATGACAAGTGGTCCGACCAGTGGTCAGATACTTGATGACAAGTGGTCTGACCAGTGGTCAGATACTTGATGACAAGTGGTCCGACCAGTGACCAGATACTTGATGACAAGTGGTCTGACCAGTGATCAGATACTTGATTCCAGAAAAAAAAAGAATTTTAAAAGAAATTTGCAATAATTATACCCCTAAATCAAATATTTATATGGTTATGTTGCCTATCTGAAAAAACACAGTTCACATTCATATGCAAAAGAGGTTTAAAGCAATACTCCAGTGTTTTTTCCATTGCACCCCTGGAATGGACCTTTAAATATACGTTTTTTGCTCCCTTTACTATACCCACTTTCAAGTGCCTTCATCTTCTATTACCTCTGCTCCACCAGCAGCTCCAGTAGTTCATGGAGTGTGCAAAGATAACATCTGAATACATCTCAATAAAAGCCTCATCCTGGCCTCATTTTGGCCCTCATAGAGAAGCTTTGAGAGCTTGTGACATAACTTTTGACTTCCGGACAATGAGAAGTTAGTTACAAGATGACGATGCGGGATGGCCGCATCGGTAAAAGCCAAAGCTGTAGGAAGGGGAGTATAATACCGGAGTCAAGGAATTTACTTTTAAAGTATTACTCCAGCCCTGAAAATGTTAAAGGCAGATCTGTGTTTCTGGTGTGTAACCTCACTGAAGTGTTCGGGGTGCGGAGCAGGAAGCATCAGGTTTGACTACATTGCTGGAGGCTGACAACCTATCCTGAAAACCTACTCAGGGGGGAACTTGGATGATTGATACTTCTCTTTCTGCACAACAGCATAGATCTTTGGCAGTAACTTTTAGGAATAGGCATACTTCTGAGTCCTCCATTATTGATTCAAGGACTGCTGTACATTATTACAAGTATCCGGACAAGTTAGTGGACACTCATACCCTTAGCCCTGTGATCCTGACCTAGGACACCAGGGCTACTACTGTATGTCAAATTGGATTCTGGATCTTCATATTGATAGAGGCCCCTGACAAACCCCGTGATTCTGGTGGAAACACGTTGGAAAGTAACCTCTTCTGGGTTGCAGAAGAGGATCATATACATCTGTTTTAAACAATCCTATTTATTAGCGAACATGCTATACCATATCAGAAAGTCTCTCATTATTACGGACTGGTGACGGTTGTTCATATTAGTATTTGTGCATACTTTTCCTGCTAGAGTGATTCTTCCACATCATCCTGTTTGTGTAACTGAGCACAGTGAAATTAGTGAATGTTCTGGTGTCCATTTGGATGAACATAATTGATTTATTTATATATTCATTATCTCTGACTTGGATATAACTTTGGATGGGGGCTTCTATCACTCCCTTCTTTGAAAGTAGGGTTGCATTCTTATTAGTTTGAACTGTACTTCAGAGTATAGTGTAGGACCTTTTAGGGCCAGCCTATGGTGAATGGGGGCGCCAGTTTATCCTCATTAAGGGCGCCGACCTCTGTGGTTAGGTAGAGCATTAAGCAGGGATGGATTGCCTAACAACCTTTTCTTACGTCTTTTCTATTAAGTCTGTATTACTTAGTTATGGGTGTATTATTTATAGCATTATAATAGATTTATTATACGGTCCTCCCACACTTTAAAGACATACCGGTAGGGAATTTAAATTGTGATCTCTAATGGGGGTAGCGTTGTTGATTCATGTAAAGCAATATGGAATAAACATTTTTATTATTAAATCAAAACTCCAGTGGTACAATAAAAAAAATACTGGAATGGTATTTTAAAGGGAACCTGTTACCTGGATCTAAGCCCCTACACTATCACTACCTGTCCCTAGACCTTTCTAGCCGCTCCCTATCTATCCCTATGAGCTAAATCCACCCTATAAAGCTGCAGAAAAATAAGTTATAACTTACAGGAGTCCCTGAGGCTGGGGACTGAAAAGGCGGGCCCAGGCTCCATTGTGCCCTCCTCGATGGTGCAGTGCACGTCCCGCTGGGAGGCGTTAGTCTTTCTTCCAAGCCGCCTCTTTAATTTGTAATCTCCCAGCCTCTGTAGTACTATCAAGCACCGGCCGCTACATCACTTGCGGCGCGGTGCATTATGGGCCTCTCACGTGATCTCCCCCAGTGCATTATGAGCTTGATCACATAATTGGCCCGGCTTCAATAAGCGCATTGCACATGCGCGGAGCCGTGATCAGGCCCATAATGAACTAGGGGTGATCATGTGATCAGCCCATAATGCACTGGGGGATGTCACGTGAGCAGCCCATAATGCATTGCGCCGGAAGTGACGTAGCAGCCGGTGCTTGATAATACTACAGAGGGCAGGAGATTCCAAATTAAAGAGGTGGCTTGCAAGAAAGAATAACGCCGCCCAGTGGGGCATGCCCTGCACCATCGAGGAGGGCACAATGGAGCCTGGTGCCGCCTTTCCAGCCCCCAAGCCTCAGGGACTCCTGTAAGTTATAACTTATTTTTCTGCAGCTTTATAGGGCGGATTTTGCTCAGAGAGGGATAGATAGGGAGCAGCTAGGAAGGTGTAGGGACAGGTAGAGATACTGTGTAGGGGCGTAGATCCAGGTGACAGGTTCCCTTTAAGAAAACTGCACACATATCTCGCTAAGGCTGTGGTTCCACATAGAAATCCGTTTTTGGAAGTGATTTTCATCACCAATCCGTTTTTTTCTGGGTGCTTTTTGAGCCTCCTGCACTCCTGAACGTTTTTGGACTTTTCATTAAAAAAACGCATGCGTGAACGCATGCGCAAACGCAAGTGCGCATATGCATGCGTTCGCGCATGCTTTTCCCATAGGGCCCCATGTTAAAAAAAACGCATGAAAACGCATGCGTTTTTTAACTGATGCCAAAAACGTTGCTAGCAACGTTTTTGACTCAAAAACGGACAGGGCAATGTTTGGAGCTCCAGAGAAAAACGGACAGGGTGTTTATTACATCCAATCCGTTTTCTGTCAGTTTTTGGACTTAGAAAAAAAAAATGAGAAAACTGAAGCCAAAAAACGGACTGAGGGCTTATGTGGAACCCCAGCCTAACTAATATCAATATTATAACATGATAATGTTTTTGTCCAAAGAAACTGTATTATACAGCACATGCATATGGCAGAATCCACTATGCAGTTAGTGCAGCTATTTGCCTAGCATGATGCTCATTCACATACAATGGCTGCACTATGCAAATCCCATACTAATGCTGAATGTGCTAGGCTATTAACTTAGTGTACCAAATGTTCATTTAGCGGCTGCTACATCTGCAAGTTTATTGGCACAATTAGGTTCACCTTTATTTATACATGAGATGAGAGTACTGTCATACAAGACTATTTTATAATGTTTTCTTAAAGGAACCCATTGGGCAAAGAGTGTATACAGACTGTTTTTTCACATTTAATTTCCTCCACATATCATTTTAGCTTTTAACATATCATTTTAGCTTTCAGTTGTCTCTATAGATTGCTATACACATAAGATAGCTGTTGGAACTTAGTTTTCTCTTTTAATTCCCCCTTAGATACTGTATACATATTAATGGCGGATCAGAAGATAAAACATGCTCCTCTCCTGGTGGACCAAACAATCAAATATGTCGCTATCCAATTTCCCAATAACAGACGTTTGGGTGATGTCACTCTGACCTCAACCAATATGTCTCAATTATATATGGCCTGCTAAATAGAGTTGTAGAACTTCTCATATATATTTTTTTTTATAAAACTGGTAAAAAAGGTGTATAACAATAAAATAAGTAATAATTCTGATCCTCCTCACTAATTGCTATGATGACAACGCTAGAGTCCCTACTGGACGTTGCACTTTCTGCTCCATCTGGATGACCATGTGACCACTGCAATCAATCAAGGACAGTAGCATGACCAAAGAAATAGGCAGCGACTGATTACAGGGGTCAACTGGCTTTTCAGATAAAACAGAGGCTACAGCTTCTTGTTGATGTTATATGGACAGGTGACCATTGCAGCCAATCACTGACTGCAGCTGTGACTAACACATTACTGCTAAAGTTAGTGATTGGCTGAAAAGAAGTAAAGCTTAATGGGGAACATGGGAAGAAAAATGAGAGCAGGAAGATGATCGATGACAATTACTGTTTTAACATAATTCTAAATATTTTTTTCTGCTAAAAATTACATTTTACTTGAATGAATGGAGTGCCTCCAAAACTTCCAGTGTCCCTCTCATGTTCTCGAAGGGAGTTTAAAAATACTATAATAATAAATTCCAAATACTCAGCAGTGAGGGACACTCACTTCAGCAGACTCTCAAATGTTTTCCAAGATTTTATAACCATGAAGGAGGAACATATATCCTGCTGGGAGATGTGTAGTGGAGATAGCAGCGCAGTATCTGAGCGCATGCCATAGACTGCGAGAAAGAGAACTATGATATGCCATGGACTTCCATAGCCCTCATCCTGGATTTGTCCCCATCAATCGCTCCTACAGCCCCCACACTTGATGTACCCCATCCACTTTTCCTACAGCCCTACCCAACATATCTACAGTCCCTATCCCTATTCCCTATTGTACACTTGCTTTGGCAAAACTAATGTGTATTTAATCCTGCCAATAAAGCTTCTCTGAATTTGAATATGATTTTGAGTTGCAAAACTATCTATCTATCTATCTATCTATCTATCTATCTATCTATCTATCTATCTATCTATCTATCTATCTAAAGGCTCTGTTACACCTTCAGATAATCTGTCAGATATTGGTCACAGATCTCTGGTTGCAGTGAAATCATGGACACATTCTTACATTAGTACACAGCCTCAAAATGGAACAATGTGTCTATGATTTCACTGCAACCAGAGATCTGTGACCGATATCTGACAGATTATCTGAAGGTGTAACAGGGCCTTATCTCCTATCTATCTTAAGACCCAGTTACACACACAGATATCTGGGCAGATATTGTTCACAGATCTTTGGTTGCAGTGAAATCATGGACACATTGTTACATTGTACACAGCCACAAAATGTAACCATGTGTCCATGATTTCACTACAACCAGAGATCTGTGAACAATATCTGCCCAGATATCTGTGTGTGTGACCCCAGCCATAGGGCCACGTCACACACACAGATGTCTGTGCAGATATTGTTCGCAGATCTCTGGTTGCAGTGAAATCATGGACACATTGTTACATTTGTACACAGCCACAAAATGTAACAATGTGTCCATGATTTCACTGCAACCAGAGATCTGTGACCAATATCTGCACAATTATCTGTGTGTGTAACATGGCCTTTATCTATCTATCTATAGGCCCAGTTGCAAATAGGCGGGCGTCACACACTACGATTTTGTGTGGGAACTCAATAACGATGTCAGTGGTGCGGCTCGTGGACACATCGTTAGTGAGGTGTCACATGTATAGATAACGTTCAGGACACAGCAGCGATGTTACGTGCAGGGATCGTTCACACAACCAGCGAGCGATGCTTGTCAATGATGTGAATAGGAGAAATCGGTCAGGAGATCGGTTATGGCGGTGTCACACAGAACAACGCAGCAGATTGGTTGATCCACATCGTGTGGTATGGGGTCAGGTTCCCATATCTGTATATAACGATCTGACCACTTATCGCTAGTCAGATCGACCTGTCACACGCAGCGATGTCGTAGGAGCGATGCCAAATCAGGCACTTTCCAGCGAGATCATTACATATATCATAGAGTGTGACGCTCGCCATACACAAATAATTGTGCAGAGATTGTTCGCAGATCTCTGGCTGCAGTGAAATCATGGACACATTTATACACAGCCACAAAATGGAACAATGTGTCCATGATTTCACTGCAACCCGAGATCTGAGAACAATCTCTGCACAGATATCTGTGTATTTGTAACTGGGCCTTATCTCCTATACACCATGTTAGTATTATTATGCAAATTGGTTTTAAGTGTCATAAGGGTTTTTTTTTTGTCAATGAAACCCATTGATGGTATTGTGTCTCAGGGTTCCTTGGATCACTAAAATCAATCTCAAATATTTGTGATACCGTATTTTTCGCTTTATAAGACGCACCTGATTATAAGACGCACCCTCAAATTTGGTGAAGGAAAAGAGAAAATAAATTATTTTTAATGTTAAATGGGGTCCGTCTTATAATGCCAGTGTCCGTCTTACAAATCAGTATATATGTCCCTCATCCTGGGACATAAACCCCCCATCCTGGTATATATATGTCCCTCATCCTGGTACATAAACCCCCCCATCCTGGTATTCCGGTATATATGTCCCCTCCATTCTGGTATACATGTCCCTCATCCTGGTATATATATCCCCATACTGTATATATGTCCCCATCCTGGTATATCGCTCATCATGGCATACATGTCCCCATGCTGTAAATACGGCCCCCCATCCTGTATATATACCCCATTCTGGCATATACATTCCCCCATCTTATCTATATGTTTCCCAACCTGTATATATGCCCCCATCCTGTGTATATGTCCCCCATCCTGTATATATGTCCCCCATCCTGTATATATGTCCCCCAACCTGTATATATGCCCCCCATCCTGTGTATATGTCCCCCATCCTGTATATATGTCCCCCATCCTGTATATATGCCCCCCATCCTGTGTATATGCCCCCATCCTGTATATATGTCCCCCAACCTGTATATATGCCCCCATCCGGTGTATATGTCCCCCATCCTGTATATATGTCCCCCATCCTGTATATATGCCCCCCATCCTGTGTATATGCCCCCATCCTGTATATATGTCCCCCATCCTGTATATTTGTCCCACATCCTGTATATATGTCCCCCAACCTGTATATATGCCCCCCAACCTGTGTATATGCCCCCCATCCTGTATATATGTCCCCCATCCTGTATATATGTCCCCCAACCTGTATATATGCCCCCCATCCTGTGTATATGCCCCCCAACATGTGTATATGCCCCCCAACCTGTATATATGTCCCCCATCCTGAAACTATGCCCCCCATCCATTATATATGTCCTCCCATCCTGAAACTATGACCCCCCATCTTGTATATATGTCCCCATCCTGTGTATTGCCCCTTTTGTGTATATGCCTCTTCCCCATTCCCCCCCATCCCGGACCCCAATGGCATACTGACATGCGGCTGCTGAGTGGGGGTCCGGAGGCAGGTTCAGGAGGATGAGAGGCACAGGAGCAGGTCCGACGCTGCAGCGGGGGCACGGGTGCAGGAGCGGAGTACCGGGGGATGAGAGGTGGCAGCAAGCGGTGGGTGCCGCCATGTTTCTTTTGGCTGGCTGCATTCACTAGTATTACTAACTGTGCAGCCAGTCAGGTAAGACTTCAACAAAATGGCCGCGGCCATAACAGAGACCCGCGGCCATTCTGGAGTCTCTACCTCTACCGGCTGGCTGCACACTGCTTAGTGAATGCAGCCGGGTAGAGGGAATATGGCGGCGCCCACCGTGCGCTACCGCCGGTCATCCCCTGCAGCTCCGGTAGTTCAGCTGTGCCCCTCAACCGATGTAAGCTGCCTCCGGCACCCCCACTCTACAGGACCCCGCTCCCCCTGGTAATATTTAATTTTTTTTTTAATTGCATATTTTTTCACATCCGCTTTTTAAGACACATCCCCTTTTACCCCCCCAGTTTGGGGGAGGCAAAAGTGTGTCTTAAAAAGCGAAAAATACGGTAATTAGTTTGGCAGGTGAGCCCAATAAAAGGAAAACTGGGTGTTCCACAATATTAAGCAGGCCACAGTTTTCAAGTAACATGGAAAAGAAAAAGGATCTATCTGCTGCCGAAAAGCAAGAAGTAGTGCAATGCCTTGGGCAAGGGATGAAAACATTAAATATTGCACGAAAACTTACTGTGAAGAGATTTGTGGCTGATTCTGATAAAGGCAGATTGAGGAAGGTTTCTGTCAGGCAAATTCATTGGATTAAGAGAGCAGCTGCTAAAAAGGCCTTACAAACCAGCAAACATATATTTGAAGCTGCTGGTGGCTCTGGAGTCCATCGAACCTTAAGGTGTAGGATCTTTTAAAGGCTTGCTGTGGTGCATAAACCTGCTATTCGGCCACCCCTAAACAGTGGGTCCAGATATACATGAAGACTACATTTCAAACAGTCTTTTTTACTGATGATTGCCGAGCAACCCTGGATGGTTCAGATGGATTGAGTAGTGGATGGTTGGTGGATGGCCACCATGTCCCAACAAGGCTGTGACTTCAGCAAGGAGGTGAAGGAGTCATGTTTTGGGCCGGAATCATTGGGAAACAGCCGGTAGGCCCTTTAAGGTTCCTGAAGGTGTGAAAATGACCTCTGCAAAGTATATAGAGTTTCTGACTGAGAACTTTCTTCCATGGTACAAAAAGCAAAAACGTGCCTTTAGGAGCAAAATCATCCTCATGCATGACAATGCACCATCTCATGCTGCAAAGAATACCTCTGTGTCTTTGGCTGATATGGGCATAAAAGGAGATAAGCTCTTGGTGTTGCCACCATCTTCCACTAACCTCAAGCCTACAGAGAACCTTTGGAGTATAATCAAGCAAAAGATCTATGAGGGTGGGAGGCAGTTCACATCAAAACAGCAGCTCTGGGAGGCTATTCTGACATCATGCAAAGAAACACAAGCAGAAACTCTCCAGAAACTCACAAGTTTAATGGATGCAAGAATTGTGAAGGTGATATCAAAGAAGGGTTCCTATGTTAACATGTAACTTGGCCTGTTAGGATGTTTTGGAGTTAAATAGCTTTTTATTTCAGTGAATGTGACCTCCTAATGCTGCAAATTCAACAAATGAGCATTTTCAGTTCTTCCAAACATGTCAAATGTTTAGAAACTCTACTGTGCCTAATAATTTGGAACAGTGCATTTAGAGTTTTTTTTAATTTTGAAGATTATACTGTTATCATTGGGAGGTTTCTTCAATAGAATTTGATGTATATTCTAACGGGAGATGACTTTTATTACACTGACTGTCATTTGCACCAACCATTTAGGAAAATCAGAGAAAAAGAACATTTGGAACATGGTGTATATCTGTCTATTGATCTCTAACCTATCTTTATATCTATCTGTCGATCTTTGGCGGCCGTCACACGCTACGATATCTGTAAAGATATCGCTGAAACGTCGCAGATTTTCAGTCGCTGCACCGACGTCGTTGCGTGTGACAGGTCGATCTGACTAGCGATAAGTGGTCAGATCATTAATTACAGATATGAGAACTGGACCCCATATCACACGATGTTGATCATGCAATCTGCTGCATTGTTCTGTGTGACAATACGATAACCGATCCCCTTACCGATTTCGCCTATTCACATCATTGACAAGCATCAATCGCTGGTTATGCAAACGATACCTGCACGCAACGTCGTTGCTGCATCCTGAACGTTATCTGTACATGTGACACCTCACTAACAATGGTGTCCACGAGCGTACACCACTGACATCATTATTGAGTTCCCTCACAAAATCGTAGTGTGTGACGGCCGCCTATCTCTTATCTATCTATCTATCTATCTATCTATCTATCTATCTATCTATCTATCTATCTTCCATATCTATCTAATCTATCTCTATCTCCTATATATCTGTCTATTGATCTCTTACCTATTTTTATATCTATCGGTCGATCTCTTATCTATCTTTCTATCTATCTATATCTATCATTCAACTTCATATTCTGCAACATTTGGTTCAGTATTTAGAAAAAAGAGCTCTGTAACCTCCCTGGCGGTCTGTTTAGGTCTTGAATTTTTTGCTAAAAGCGGGCTACCCGCGTTCGCGGCAGATGCGGTAAAAAAACCGCATCTGCCGCACTTGCCGCATAGCTGCCGCACTTGCGCCGCACTTGCGGCGCGGTTGCGGCGCGGTTGCGGTAATCTGCATAGTAAAGGGAACCAACCACCTCGGATGACCCTCATACACTGTTAATATGTGCCCCTGCAGCCTAGTAAACCATTAGCAGCACTTTTTTTGTGTGAAAAGTGGCTGCAGTAGAAGTGAGATAATGATTTTATACACTTACATGCCTGCGTACTTGAGGGCATCTCCCTGTGTGTGCTGGCACTTGTGGGCTGTGCTCATCATGTCTGCTCTCCCCCTCCCTTATGCACGCCCCCTCTCAGCCTGCTATAGTGATGTGAGGCTGATTGCGTCATAAAGGGGCGGGGAGTACTCAGGCATGTAAGTGTATAAAATCATTATCTCACTTCTACTGCAGCCACTTTTCACACAAAAAAAGTGCTGCTAATGGTTTACTAGGCTGCAGGGGCACATATTAACAGTGTATGAGGGTCATCCGAGGTGGTTGGTTCCCTTTACTATGCAGATTACCGCAACCGCGCCGCAACCGCGCCGCAAGTGCGGCGCAAGTGCGGCAAGTGCGGCAAGTGCGGCAGATGCGGTTTTCTCACCGCATCTGCCGTGAACGCGGGTAAGCCCGAGCCTGACTCGGGGTTAACGCTTTTGGTAGTGAATGTTAACCCCGAGTCAGGCTCGGGAATAACGCTAGGAAGGTTAAATAATGCATAACCTTAAGCAAATAATTCAATCTTAAAGTGAGTACATAGCCTAAATCTGCATTTACTGACCATCAATGCTCTGCAGCCGGTAAAATATTTCTTAAACATTATGCTCAAAAATATATATCTTAAAAAATCAGATTTGCAGACACTAGACATATTTCAATTTGCCAATATTTGGCCATAATCCAGATGGCCTTTTCTGATGCCATCACACTTGAAACACATAATCTCTTAAAATGTCACTTTAAAAGTTTCAGCCTTAAAAATGTCTTTGTGAAATATTCATGACGAGGATGATGTGATATTACAGCATTCAGATACCAGCAGATGTTTTGTTTAACATGTTCCCTGAAGCTCCACTCTGCGCCTTATATCTTTCATTTCCATTTGGTATCTGCTGACTGTAGGATGTCATGTAAGTACCCTATAGCTATGCACAGTAATTCGCGTCTAACACCGCCTTGTGTAATGAGCTTCACAAAAAATCTTGTCACTGTATCTCCACAGTTCTCCAGCCATATGGAACACAAAACTACAAATCCCATAGATGCTTTTTTTGTTTTATTACAGATCAGAATCTTAAGCGTAATCTGTGCTATGAACGGTGGATGTTCATTTACTGCTGCTAAAAAACAAAGTTAGCACTTGTTCCTATCATCTGTTACAAATGCCCAATTTGGGACAATAAATTTCTTCAGAACCTGCTCTTTTGTGTCTTTTGCTGACTTGTTACTTTATACATTTTTCTCTCTGTTTCGTTCACATCATTTTTTTATGAACTATGCATATGTATTAAATTGGATTCATTGTCCCCAGACACCAATTTGCATAAAGTGCAAGCCATCATTGAATGGAGGAAAGCAAATTACTTCTTCTGCAACATCACACATTTTTTCCCGTTTTTTTTTCTTTCTCTAACAAACTGCAGGCGCATGATGTTAACAGCACTTCCTAAGATATGCAAAGCGTCACTTTTCTCAAAGAGGCTTGATCAATGAGTGAAAAAAATATATATATTATTGAATTAAGTACTGGGCCAATCATTTAACAATTCCCAATGCTGCTTTTGTGAGAAGACTCGTCCTTAAGCCTCGAGTTTAAAAATTTAAAGTAATCATGCAAAAATGATACCCTTGTGCTCCATCCTCTGAATCTCACTAATGTCCGATCCCTAAAGACAGCTTATTAATGGGAAGAAGCAATACTTCTGTTGGTTTCTCTATGTTCTTTCTACACAAGAACATCTCTCCTGGATTCACATTTTAATGCTGATAATGTGACTATAATGAGGCTTTTTAATGGAATAGAAATTCAGCATACATTTATTCCCACATGTAGAAAATGATGCGGCTGCTGCAGTCCTGATATAATAAAAGATGCTGAAACATATTAAAGAATTGAGCACCGCTTGCACAAATTCACTTTTGCACCAGAATACTGAACAATACGAACGGTAAAACAAACAAACGTGACAATGTGATATATGAACTAATGTCTATTGACCGAAAAAATGAAGAATGTGAGGGAAAGAGATTTTATCCCTCCCTTTTGGGGGTATGTGCACATGGTGTCTTCTTCAGGCGGATTCCAACAGAAAACCACCTGAAAAAGCTTTTAAAATAACCATGACAAATAATGAATATGTGCACTGCAATACAAAAATGACGTGCTTTTAGTGATGAGTGAGTAGCAAAATATTTGTAATCGCTGTTCTCGTAATGAGTACTTTTTAATACTCACGTACTCATTCGAATAGCGAGTCCAATGTTAATCAATTAGTGATAGACTCCCCCCACACACATCTGGCCATAAAATGAGTATTTCCAGGGAAGGGCGGGAGACTTTTATAAGTTTTCACTTCATAAAACACCTTGCTGGGCCCCCCAGAGAAAGCCTAACATTCAATCTGCTCTTACTCGGGTGCCGACTGTCTTTGTGTACTGGAGGGAGTTGGCAATATGTGTGAGATTGCTCAAGATCGACACATCACTACCGAGCACCAGCGATACTCACCCAGTAACAAGTATCAGGAATACCGTACTATTCGTGCGAGTAACGAATGGTAACGGGTATTGCAAATACTGTTCTATTTGTGCGAGTAGAGAATAGTAAAGATTATGCTCGCTCATCACTACTTGCTGTGCATATGGCCAGGTTCACACATACAAATCCGTTTTTTGAGCCCTTAGAAAAAGGGATCCGTTTTTCTAAGGCTGCCAACAGTGTCCCCCTGGGTCCTGGACATTTTTGGCAAATTTTGGGACTTAGTCATTTTTTCATGAAAAACGCATATGCGTTGACGCATATGTTAACGCAGGTGCCTATTTGTGCCATGCATTAACACATGCATTTTCCATAAAGCCTTATGTTAAATAAAGCGTGCATTTTTTGAAAGCACCCCAAAAACGCAGCTAGCAGAGTTTTTGGGCTGCTGCATAAAAACGCATGTGTTTTTTTAAAAAAACACAAACACATGCGTTAACGCATATGCGTTTTTGGACTAAGAAAAAAAATCTCCAAAATGTTTCCAAAAACGGATTTAAGGCAAAAACGGATTTGTATATGTGAACCAGGCCTATGTGCTGTCTTTTTTTAGTTTCCTTTAAAGTGATCCTAAACCCACAAACTGACCCCCCCCCCGCATCTTTAGACCTGTCCCTGCACCCTCTCTTATCATTTCTAGCCATCCCTTTTGCAGAAAAAAATCGCTTTTGTAAAGTAGACAAACAGTTATATTACTTTGTCCTGTATGAGTTCTCCCTTTCTGAGGAAGCCGCAAATAAGCGTGCCTGTCTGCTGCTGCCTTGTAATTATGCACGCCCCTCTCTGCTTCGAACAGCCTGGCCGCGTCATGAAAGGGGCGGGGCTAAATCGTGTCATGCCTGAGCCGGCCACTTTTATGATGCGGCCAGGCTCTTAGAAGCAGAGAGGGGCGTGCATAATTACAAGGCAGCAGCAGACAGGCCCCGCCCATTGCGGCTTCCTCAGAAAGAGAGAACTCACACAGGACAAAGTAATATAACTTTTTCTCTACTTTACAAAAGCGAATTTTTTCTGCAAAAGGGATGGCTAGAAATGATAAGAGGGGGTGCAGGGACAGGTGTAAAGATACAGGGGGGGGAAGTTTGTGGGTTTAGGATCACTTTAACAGCTTCAGAATAAGAATCTTGATTAATCAGGAAGATGGCATGAACAATCTGTTGAATATTAGGTGCAAGTGAAATGATTTATGAGAACCCTATAACAATCATTGAAGGTAATCACTATACACTTAGGCTGGTTTCACATTGCGGGTGTGATCCGATCCGAGGCTGTCCGTGTAAACTGGACAGCCCCGGACCGGATTTTGGCCCCATAGTAGCCTATGGGGCCAGATAGAAGCTGGATGGCAGCTCTCTGCCATCCGGTTTCTATCTGTCTGGGACAATCTGGGAGAATTCAGAATTCTCTCACGGACACAAAAACGCTGCTTGCAGCGTTTTTGTGTCCAAGAGGAGAATATCTCCTCTAATTGCCTACTCCCGGATTCTCCCGGATACTCCCGGACAGGAGCAATCCGGCCCCATAGGCTCCCATGATAAGGAGCGCCGGATTGCCCCGGATTTGGGAGGATCCTGGAGAATCTGGGAGAATTCGGGAGCATGCAATTAGAGGAGATATTCTCCTCTCGGACACAAAAACGCTGCAAGATCAAATTTTATTTGTGAGCAATAAAGGTGACTGTGTGCAATAAAGTTTTGACCACTCACTGGTGGCCTCGATCACAAAGTTGAAGAGTAAATTGTATGTTGTAAATCCCACCTAGATGTTAAATGGTCAGCTCTATTGGTAATTATACAGCAGCTACTCCCCAAGGCACACATGTGCTTGCTAGAGACATTATTTTTGGAGACCTGCACAGTGGCTGTGGTATATCTATAGACTGACCATATAGCCTCTAGGTTGGACCTACAATATATAATTTATTCTCCAACAGTTGCCTGCTTGACAGAGATTAACCATTCAGGGTTTTTTTAACATCAAATTTGCCTACATAGATATTGTTTCCTGGTACACTCAAGAACATAACTTCTGCAACGTGGCTTCACTATCCATACCAGATACAGATACTAATAGTTTCATCTCTCCTGCCCTGTGGCCTATCTCAGTCTACTCCATCCCTCTTGCCTGGAGTTATTTAGTGACTCTGTGATCAAGACCGGTAAGTGGTTGAAATGTTAGATCCAGTAAGTCACCTTTATTGCTCACAAATAAAAATTAACCTTTTTTTCTGCAAACTATTTTTGACTAAGGCTAGGGTCACACTTGCGTTTTTTCCATGCAATTTTCACACATGTCTTTTGTGAAAAACGCATGGAAAAACGAATCCATAGACGCCCTAACAAAACGACGCATGCCCCAATGCCAAAAACGCATGTCTGAAGTGCTATGCGTTTTTTGGATGCGTATTTGGATCAGCACCAAAAAATGCAGCATGATGCATTTGTTGGTGCTTTTTAAAAAATGCATGCATTTTTTTAACATGGGGCCCTATGGGAAATGCATGCGTTTTTGTACAGCACTATATGTATATATATTTATATATGTATATATATGTACCGTATATATATTTTTAAGGGTGCCCCACACCTAACAGCAAAAACGCAGCCCAAAAACGCAGGCTGGAAAAAAGCTCCTTAAAAAACGCATGCAAGTGTGACCCTAGCCTTAGGGTGCAGTGATTATCTTCAGTGCTATGAAAGGTTTGAAGCATCTAAAATAAGTGTTGACCATTTTTCAGGTATCTTCACTTCAGGAGTGTATATGCACAATTGGAAACAATAAGCCCACCAAGAAAATGAGCAGAAAGACTCCAAAAAAGATGCCTGAAGCAAAACCTAGCCGGCATTCCTTCTGTTTCAAAAAGTCAGCCATGTGCAAGTAGCAGTTTGCAACTTTTTACCCTTTTGCACACACCCATCCTATGCTTAGCAAAAGTGAGTAGAGCTTAGCACAAACTGATGAGGCTTGCCACCATGAGGCAAATGTACCATAATGTATATACTCCAGCCCATGATTTATAGGATTTAAATTCCTACTGTATGGACAGCACAAAGATGCTTCAATTTTAAAAGGCCTCTTAATACATTTTCCGGACAAAGTACCTTTAAGTCCGCGCTGCTGCCAAAAAGATGTTGAAACACCAAAGACACGGGACGTCTGGGTACGGTGATATAGGTTTATTTTCCGACGCGTTTCAGAGCTACATACCAAGCTCCTTCCTCAGGGAACATCAAGATCACACTGAGCAGATTCGTATTTAACAGAGAAAAGGCGCCAATACGAATCTGCTCAGTGTAATCTTGATGTTCCCTGAGGAAGGAGATCGGTATGTGGCTCTGAAACACATCGGAAAATAAACCTATATCACCGTACCCAGACGTCCAGTGTCTTTGGTGTTTCAATATCTTTCTGGCAGCAGCGCGGACTTAAAGGTACTTTGTCCGGAGGATTTGTCTTGAAGAACTGCAGTAACCTATGGAAGTACGGTCTCAGCAGCAGCTGCAATTTCTGAGCAATTACGCTGGTTGTGTGCTACACAACCATACCAGGTGAGCAATTCTAATATTGTCATCTTAAAACCTGTCTATAAAGGATAAGACCCTATTGCGCATTCTCAACCCCTGAGATATATCTTAATAAATTTGACTCATCTTACTCCAGGCTCAAGATTGTTGTACAAAATTCTAGCCTTGAAAAATTCCTGTATTGGGACTGGATTATCAAAATTAATAAAACAAATTGTCTGTAACAACCAATGAAAGCTCAATGTAAAACATTTAAACTATTCTGGTAGAGTTAAACCTTTAATTTAATCAGTTGTTACGAGAGAAAAAAAGTAAGTTTTTATTCCAATTTTTCATTGTATTTGAGTGAAAGGATGACCCTATTTGACATGTATGATTATTGAAAATGAATCTTTAAAAATATTTACGAATCCTTGTGTTGTACCAGTATTGTCTCTTGGAGAGTAAGCTGGGTGTGCCATCCCATTACCATGCACAGCATCAAGGGGAGTGGTACCCGAATGACCACCAATTCAGTAAAAAATGTGTAGTCTTATAATGCACCAGTCTGAGGTCTATAGGGGTAAAATGATACAGTTCCAAATATATAGTGGTACCGTATAACACGCCAATTATAGTCGTCTGGTTGAGTAATGATCAAGCCTCGGATATCTGTTATGATACTCTCAAGTATCCAAAGTATTTTAATTTTCAATCATGTGTGCCGGAGTCAGCACATGGGATACCTGGGCAAGTGTCGGAGCCCTGAACAGCTGGAGGGGCCCAGTGGCCATCAGGGACAGGCAGCTCTGGTGATCAGGGGCCCATCAGGGAAAGGCAGCCCTGACAAGGAGGGGCCCATCAGGAACACTCAGCCAGCAGCTGACTGTTCCCACAGTGCTGCCAGTGCACATTGCTAATTTGCATGTGCTGCAAATAAGCCATGTGCTGGCTCCCTGGGCTGAGGAGCTTCCCCTTTGCAGACTGCAGCAGAGTGATGAGTCATCACCCTGCGACCTCATCACACTGATGCATTCATGCAGGAAGGACACACAGATAAGAGAGGACAGCATCTAAAGAGGACATGGCCATGGAGGAGTGAAAAGAAGGTGAGTACGATCAATTATTTATTTTTTACTGTGTGCAGCACGATGGGGGATTATATGTACCAAGATGAGGCCAGGGGACAGATATAGCAGGAGGAGAACCACCATTTTATATATTATCTTGAGGCTGCTGGACTATAGAGGCTGCTGCTTGGCTATGGAGGCTGTTCTGGGCTATAGAGGCTGCTGCTGGGCTATGGAGGCTGTTCTGGACTATACAGGCCGCCGCTGGGCTATGGAGGCTGTTCTGGGCTATAGAGGCTGCTGCTGAGCTATGGAGGCTGTTTGGCGCTATAGAGGCTGCTGCTGAGCTATGGAGGCTGTTCTGAGCTATGGAGGCTTATCTGGGCTATAGAGACTGCTGCTTGGCTATAGAGGGTGTTCTGGGCTATAGAGGCTGCTGCTGGGCTATGAAGGCTGTTTTAGGCTATGGGGGCTGCTGCCACTATGGAGGCTGTTCTGGACTATACAGGCTGCTGCTGGGCTACAGAGGCTGTTCTTGGTTATATGTAGGCTGCTGCTGGGCTTTGGAAGCTGTTCTGGGCTATATGGAGGCTGCTGCTGGGATATCTGCAGGCTGTTCTGTATATATTATTTGAAGACTTTGCTGTGTATATAATATGGAAGCTGTGCTGTATATATTATATAGAGGCTGTGATGTATATATAATACGGAGGCTGTGCTGTATATATTATTTGGAGGTTGTAGTGTGCTGTTTATATTATTTGGAGGCTGTGCTGGGCTATATATATTATCTTGAGACTGTTGCTGTGCTGTATATAGTATTTGGAGCCTGTGCTGTATCTATTATATGGAGGCAGTGCTGTATCTATACAATGGAGGCTGTGCTGGGATGTTTATATAATATGGAGCTGTGCTGTGTTGTATATATAATATGGAAGTTGTACTTAGCTATATTTATTATTTGGAGGCTGGGCTGTATATATCATTTGGAGGCTGCTGCTGGGCTGCCAAAGCCTCCAAATAGTATATACAGCCCAGCACAGCTGTCAAATATATACAGCTAGCAGCCTCTTTATTATATGTGCAACCCAGCAGCAGCCTCTATATGATATAGGACGCCAACACAAGCAGAACCTATGCGCTAAGGTAACTAGGGGCACATACTTAACCTAACTACAGCCCAATATAGCTTTTTCTTGCTTTGATAAGCTATCTCTTTCCCCTTAGGACTTTGTTCTATTCACTATTTCAGCCGTGGCACAGGAGTAAGTATTGCAGAGTCATACTATCTAGTTACCTTTTTATAGAGAAAGGTTCATTATACCCAACATTACCATTTATTTCTCACTGTTCACCAGAATCTGCGGCTTGAGCCACCTTATCAAACCCTTTACAACCCCATGTATCATCATATCAAGGTAGAACTTTTTTACTTGTCTCCCTGGGTAAACATTACCCATATATTTTATTCCAGTCCTTAATTACCACTTTTAGTGTATTCAAACTGAGATTTTTTTATGTAAATGTAGAGAGAGATTAGAAAAATGACTGCCATATTGTACCCATCATATATGGATCAATAAGGAGTATTAAAAACAGCGATTCAAATACCCAGGTATGCACCATAGTTGTTATTGTTTAGCACCTGTGTGAGGTAGGAATGAGGGATCCCAACAGGGACGTCACTTGTCGCTATCATAGGTGGACTCTCTCCTGTCTCCCTTAGACTTTATTCATACTTTATCCTTTTGACATGTTCTTCCTCTTGGTTTTTTTCTTATTCACAACTGGTGAACAACCTCCCCCATAACCCCCCAATTCTTTATAACCGTACCTATGTTGCAAAAGGTTTAATTCTTTGTATTTTACCATATATCACACGGCTTCGATACAGCACTCCCGTATCGCGTGACGCTCGATTATACACCGCAACTTCATAGGCACGGACACCCAGCACCTAGGTAAAATCTCTTGACTAGGTTATAGATATATTGCTGATTCTTAATTTTGCATGTATTTTCACACATGATGTTTTATTTTTTCCTTTTTGCAATACCAGTTGTTTATACATGTAACGCTGTTTTACATTGTATGGTCTTGATATAACATGATTTCCACCGAAGAAAAAGCTGGGCTTTGTAGTCCGCGCTGACCTCAAGAAACTTCCAGTCCAGTAAAGCTATAGCCCTGATGAAGTGGCAGATTTAAAGCCACGAAACGCGTAGGCAAATAAACCAGAACCTGATTAACCCTTTACTGGACTGGAAGTTTCTTGAGGTCAGCGCGGACTACAACGCCCAGCTTTTTCTTCGGTAGAAATCATTTATCTTCAGTGGGCTCCTGCAGCGACCATTACCAGGCTCTCTCAGTTTGTTGTGGCTCTCACAACCACCGCAGGTGAGTCACACCGATTGGGGGGACTGGACTATTTATTAAGACGATAACGCCCTATGTGCGCTCCCTATTTATCCTTGATATAACATGAAATTCACTTTTGTGATGTGTACTATTGAGACACTGGCATATGTTCTGTATATTTACTTTGTATTTTTTTCTGTATATCTGTATCTATGTAGATAATCCTTGAAAAAGTCTGATTGGCCGAAACGTTGGATTTACATAATGCTGGATACTGTCCAATAAAAAAAGCATCTTTTTCATTAATTCTTGGTCTTCAATCTATCAGTGTGCCGAGGTTTTATGTATATTTACCTGATAACAATGGCACCACACCTGTGGAGTAGGTGCAGTACCACTTTGGTGACCAAGACGCAGGGCTGCCACATATGCAGCCCTGCACAGCCTCAATATTATATATTCAGCCAACTCAGGCATCTCTATAATATACATATATATATATATATACAGCCTGCAGCTTTTATGTGTTATATTAATAAATTGTTGACCAAGTCTTTTTTCAGGGCGGCAACTGCCGCAAATGCCGTATTACAGCAATACCGCACCAGCCGCACCTGCCACAAGCCCCATAGACAATGCATGGGGCTTGCCGTTAGTGTGCCGCAAGTGCCACCACTAGGCGGCAGATGAGGCAGACGTGGTAAAACTGCCGGATCTGCCGCAATTTGAAAAAAAAAACGCTGATGTGAAAGGGGCCTTAAAGGAGCCCACTGAGACTAGTTCACCCGGGGCCCACAAAAACCTGGTGCCGGCCCTGTGTGTGTAATCCAAAGAAAAGCATTTGTGAAAGGCTGATTTTTTCCTATAGTTTTGTTGACATGACTGGAAATGTCCTTGTCTTTTAATACCTTCCTACAGCACCAAGATGATTACCTTGATTTGTGTGTTACATTCAGATTTTTGTATTATTCTCTGGCTTATTACAATTTGTTGATGTTCTCAATGTACAGACACATTATGGTATGTCCATAATGTGAACACATTTTAAGTTGAGGGTTGCATTACATATCTGTTTGAGAAATATTCATACAGTATCTAGCCCCAATCAATACAATCACGACTGTCTATGGGTAGGGTCACATTGCAAACATGAATTGCATTCACCGCATCCGGATCCGGATGCGGTGAATGCAATTCTGGTCACACACATTTTTATTCAAAAATGTGTGCAGAATACCGCACTGCGGTCACCGGATGGCTCAGGATGTGTAATCCTGAGCCATCCGGTAACTGCAGAGTGTGCGGATCCCGATCGGCCAAGTTAATAAAGAGTTAATTTAAGTACAGAACTGACTGTTAGAGGTCTGTAGGGGGGCTTAGACCCCCCCTACAGACCGGGCGGCCACTTCTATAGTGTTCTTCTACAATAATAGTACCTATGGCACGGGCTGATCTGAGCTCCGTGCATGTGGTGCAAATATCCCCCCTCCCCCTATCACTATACAGGGGTGCATACACCCCTGTAGTACAGTACTGCTTTATTTAATTTATAAACAGCAAGATTTGTCCCAAACGGCAGAGAATTATATATTTACATGTCCCATAGGCAGAGTCGAGTGATTTCCATGGGCGGGGCTGTGTGCATTAGCCTCCGCCCGCTCCTTCTTGATGCCCGCCCCCTCTGGCCGTAATCCAGTGTTGTGGGGGTGGCCGAGTCGTTAAAGGGGCGTGGCTAACCGCGGCTCATGGTTAGCCACGCCCCTTTAACGACTCGGCCACCCCACAACACTGGATTACGGCCAGAGGGGGCGGGCATCAAGAAGGAGCGGGCGGAGGCTAATGCACACAGCCCCGCCCATGGAAATCACTCGACTCTGCCTATGGGACATGTAAATATATAATTCTCTGCCGTTTGGGACAAATCTTGCTGTTTATAAATTAAATAAAGCAGTACTGTACTACAGGGGTGTATGCACCCCTGTATAGTGATAGGGGGAGGGGGGATATTTGCACCACATGCACGGAGCTCAGATCAGCCCGTGCCATAGGTACTATTATTGTAGAAGAACACTATAGAAGTGGCCGCCCGGTCTGTAGGGGGGGTCTAAGCCCCCCTACAGACCTCTAACAGTCAGTTCTGTACTTAAATTAACTCTTTATTAACTTGGCCGATCGGGATCCGCACACTCTGCAGTTACCGGATGGCTCAGGATTACACATCCTGAGCCATCCGGTAACCGCAGTGCGGTCCCAGAAACGCTGCGAAAACTGCTGCCTGCATGATTTTAAACGCAGGCAGCAGTGCCGGATCCGGCCACCGGATGGCTTGTGAAGCCATCCGGTGTTTTGCATAGGCTTCCATCAGGAGCCTTTCCTGGTCCGGTTTTGAGCTTTTTTAAAGCTCAAAACCGGATCAGGATTTTAAACAAAAAACGCCAATGTGACCCTACCCTATGTCTATTTATAGAAAAATATTTTTAAATGAATATGAAATGTGTTCAGTAAATTTAGAGCAACATTTACTCAATCTAAAAGCCAACTAATAAATGTTTCTATCTAACATTGGGTGAATGGGTTCTAATTGTGAACGTTTTTAGTTTGTGAACAAAATCTGCTAATAGATTCCACATTAGAATATGGAAACATTATTATTATTATTAATTACATCTCTTAGATCTAATTAATTAGCCCCAACCGGTTCCAAAACTGGCCAGTGCCAATGCCTATAGGTGTCAGCTGTCAAATACAGGGAATTTCGACCACAGGGCAGCGCTATTTTCTTATTCCTCAATGCTGAATAAAACGGTGCTGAGGAATAAGGCGCTTGAACGAATATCAGCGGTTGTTAAAAGATATTATTGTAGATTTCAGAAAGTTTTACTTTGTATACATTTTTTAAATATGTGTAAATGGTTTTCCTAAAAAGTAACAAATGATTTGTTCTTAAAAATATATGTTATGGCCGCTTTACACGTCCCAATATTGTTCCAATATTGCATACGACTTCACGGGAGCACGCACGTTTTTGGCACTAGTCCAAGATCGCATAGGAGATGTTACACAGGGAGATAACGGCAGGCAACACAACTGTGATGTATACGCCCCCTTGTACGAGCGACCCAGGGAACGACCATTTAACATGGGAGTGAATATGGGAAGTTGTTCTCCAAATCGTAGTTGCGCTGTCACACAGAACGATCCTGCCAGATCGTCCATCCAATATCGGGCAGTTGGAGAGCCAGCACAATTCCCCAACGATATCGTTTTGGCATCATTCTTGCATCGCATTGCTCATTTACACTACACAACGCACGAACGATATCGGCGGCAACTCAGGAACCACGTGACTTTTTATCGTTGTTGGACAATGATATCGTGCCATATAAAGCGGCCATTATCCTTTATGTTCCAAATAGAGATGAGAAATCAATTCATGCTGGATTGAGGTTCGCAACAAATTTCGTGAAATTTGTGGTTTTATGTGCATGCAAACAATTTCTGATTTGATTCATGAGTTGCAAAAAATAAATGCCCTGAAATATTTACCACATTGAATAAGCATTATGGAGAACACAAGCAACATTTTGCATTGCCACGTATCTTCCCCATAATGCCCAGCAGCTATGTCATCTTACAGACTTGTCGGTGGTCAGTACCTGGGGCTATCACACATTAGCAGTTCCGAGCAGAGCTCAGTTTGTATTGCATAGTTGTTTTCCATCTGCACAGTCACTGGATAAGTGTCTCTCTTATGCAGAGTGTAAGCTCTTGTGGTCCTTTAGAGCCTATATCTCCTATAAAATATAAGCAGTGGGATCGTCATTTTGTCACCTATAAAGTTTAAGCCCTTATATGCTAGGGTCATCTTTGGCATGTTGCATCGATTTGAGGGATGCATTAAAGGATGCTTTTTTTTCCCTTCCCATTCCCATGACACGTGTATTCATTTTTATTGCATGCGTTGTATGTACCATGCGTTAACACATGCGTTTCCCATAGACTCTCATGTTAAAAAAATGCATGTGTTTTCAATAACAGGCCCAAAAACGCTGCACTACCAAAAACACATAGGGTCAAATGCATTGCACTTTTACAATGCGTTTTTTGCATTGGAGCCTATGGGTGCGTTAACGGATGCGTTTTTCAACATTTGCACATGAAAATAAAGCATGCATTTAGCAAATACATGATTCAAGTCTTGACCCTAGCCATAGTTGGAAAATTTCTTTCTCTCTCCTCTCCATGACGTTTATTTATTTTGTATTTATAAGCTTTCCAGTATAGAAATCCACGCAAATTTACTTACGGCAAAACAAGTTTTTGGGGGGAAGATTTGGTAAAGACGAATTGGAATAGTCAAAAGGTCCGTTTATCTGTACTTTCAAATACTGTATCCAGCGAGATGAAAAGTTTGGTATCAAAATGGCTTTTCAGGGGTAAAAATGAGCAAAATTGATGAAAAAAAATACTTCACATTGACCTTATAACCAAAATAGGCAAACAATGACTTAGAGTGCTTAGGAGGAGTTTGTATCAAATAAAATAAGGGGGGGAACAAGAGGCGCAATAGTGCCCTATCACTATGGCACTGGGTGCAAAAGTGGTGAAAACAGAATTCACTCACCTGGGGCAGTTGTGTCACCCACAACTGGCTTGAAGACGTATTCAGTAGTTGTTTCTAGGTAGCTGCTGCAGGACTTCCACCATCCACTCAAGTGTGGAGATACATCAGATTGTAGGGAAGAAAATGGTGTGTCACGGTCCACGCTGCCAAAGATCATTTACTCCAAAGAAATGTACATGAAGCTGGAACTTCAAAAGAACTCCTTTATTGCATCCTACGCGTTTCGGTGCCCTCCTGGCACCTGATCCCTGAGGAAGGTGCCAGGAGGGCACCGAAACGCGTAGGATGCAATAAAGGAGTTCTTTTGAAGTTCCAGCTTCATGTACATTTCTTTGGAGTAAATGATCTTTGGCAGCGCGGACCGTGACACACCATTTTCTTCCCTACAATAGGAGGAGTTTGGACATACCTAATGTCATTTGATGAGAGTAACGATACGCTATTACCACAATATTTCATCACCTGACTATGACAGCTACACATCTATATGTGATAGAAAGTCTGTATAACAGTAAGAGGCTAAGAACTCCATAACTTTGACAGCCATAACCCTAGAGTCGGTGGCAGTCAACACCTCCCTTTACATTGACAGTACTAACCTCCCTCATAGTAGCCATAACTTCTCATGTCAGTGATTGCCACAATCTGCCAAAAAGTGACTACAGCAGACCAATATTATATTAGCAGCCAGCAAGAACCCTCAGCAGTGGGATATAATATTAATCTACTATATAAAAGCCCTATTCAGTTTGTCTGTAAGTTTGTCCTGAAAACCGCACCATCTACATTGTGTAAATTACAAAAGGCAGTTAAACTGCAATGTGAAGAAGCCCATAAGTTTGGTTGATCAGTCAAAATTAGGGATGGGCGAACATCTCTTATTTCCTCGTGTTCAGGATCAAGGCCCGCCCTGTTACAGCAATGAAAGTGTTGCCAATCCTCCTGATTATACTTACCAGGCCTGGGTTATATGGTGCAGCTGTGCAGCGGTGCAGCATCACTTCTGGGTTGCTGGGGGATGAGTCATGTGATTGACTCTCCAACAGCCAATCATATTTGGGCAAAAGATAAGGGGCGGGCCGGAAGTGACGCTGCTGCACGCATCACACCAGGAAGCCTGAACACGGACCCAGTAAGTATAACAGCGGGATTAACACTTTCATTGCTTTAACAGGTCCCGAACATGGGGAAATAAGAGATGTTCGCCGATCTCTAGTCAAAATCTATGCCTAGAAAATCGTCCAATGTGATAAAATAAGGTTCCCCGTTTAGTAATCATAATAATTATAATGATCATAATCATTAGATAGATAAATAAATAGGAAAGTGATGAAGAAAAAAAGGATACAAATAATGTTATGAAAATACCGTATATACTCGTGTATAAGCCGACCCGTGTATAAGCCGACCCCCCTACTTTTGCCCCCAAAACCTGGGAAAACCTATTGACTCGTGTATAAGCTGAGGGTGGACCCAAGCACAGGTATACAGCCCCCAGCAGTGTGGTATACAGGCCCCCCCAGTGGTATACAGGCCTCCCCAGTGGTAGTATAAAGCAGCCTCCCCAGTGGTAGTATACAGCAGCCTCCCCAGTGGTATATACAGCAACCTCCTAGTGGTAAATACAGCAGCCTCCCAGTGGTATATACAGCAGCCTCCTCGTGGTATATACAGCAGCCTCCCAGTGGTATATACAGCAGCCTCCCAGTGGTATATACAGCAGCATCCCAGTGGTATATAAAGCAGCCTCCTAGTGGTATATACAGCAGCCTCCCAGTGGTATATACAGCAGCCTCCTAGTGGTATATACAGCAGCCTCCCAGTGGTATATACAACAGCCTCCTAGTGGTATATACAGCAGCCACAGCCCCATCCACAAACACATACACACACACACATACACACACATATACACATACATACACATACATACACACACACATACATACACACACATGCACACATATGCACCGCTTCTTACCTTGTCTGGTGCTATCCCCGCTGTCATGCCCCGCTCCTCCGGCCGTCCGGTGGTGTCCCCGTTGAGGCCTCTGATTGGCCCGACGTCATCAAGCCGTGGCGCCTTGATGACGTTGGGCCAATCAGAGGTCCCAACATCATCTGGCCGCGTCTGGGCGGTGATTGACGGCACGGGTACTGCGCTCTCATTGGTGCAGGGCCTGACCTGGGCGGAGATTACAGGAGGAAGCAGAAAGTCGACGGGCACCACACCGATCGACATGCAACTGGACTGGGACACCGCACCGCAGACCAGGAGAGGAGCGGGGACACCACCGGACAAGGTAGTGTATATTGTGCAGAGCCCCCATCTGTCTTATTTTCAGCCCCTACCATATTGACCCGTGTATAAGCTGAGGGGGGGAATTTTCAGCCCAATTTTTGGGCTGAAAAACTCGGCTTATACACGAGTATGTACGGTACTTAAAAATAGTTTTTTTTTAATTCTTTTTGTAATATAGGCAGACTCAGTACATATTAATTTCTCATAAATCAGAAAAACTAGGTTCTAAAGCCCCAATCCTCAGACACATAACAAAGCATTGTTCACAGATGTGATGCAGAGTTACTAATGGCTCCAAGGTTTTGGCGGATCCCAAGACATTGCTCCTTCTACAACCCTAAGGATAGAAAGAAACCGAGATTGCAATATTTTCTGCTTGAATGCTTCAAGCCTTTTCTCTAACTCGTGACTAGTAAGAATATAATGCGCAGGGTGTTTTATGAGTGATTATATTAATTTACTACCTGATGTAAATCTAAATAAACTGACACTAAGCTTGACATGGAAAGGAAACAATCACAGTGAGTAAAGAGTCAAGAAAGCTTATTATCTTAATATGTTATGAATACAGGACAGGAAATTTGTCAAGATAATGCTCAAGAATACAGATTTCATATTTATTTTTTATTTTGATAACGGCTAGTTTATGTTTCTTGTAAAATGTATTTTGGTATTTGCTGTTTTATATTATTAACTTGAATCGAGCACAAATAAATATACATTTTACATACATATTAAGGAAAATGTATTTTATGACATGCCCCTAACTTGAAAAAATACAGTGGATTGTTCACATTTTAAATTTAACACCTTAAAGGAGTTTCTAAAACTATTCTCATTACCCTATTAATGACTTTTGAGTTAGTCGGGGTGGTTAAGGTTAAGTACCCAGATCCTGGGTAGAGTTGAGAGCATCTTTCACTTTGAATAACCTGTCCCATTTTGCCCAATACAAACCCTTTAATTTGAACAGGTATGGTGCTATGCTTAAAGGGTTGTTCTACAATCAAACAAATAATGATAAGTGTCTGTTGCTGCTGGGACCTCCATTGATCATGAGAGTATGGGATCTCTGTCCCTTATTTAAATGGAGCATGGGTGCACTATCAGTCCGCTCATTGTTTATGGAACTGATGCAGATAGCCTAACATTAGTCTTGTGTTATTGCAGAGAAACTGACATTTAACCAGGTTTTTCTACAGATAAGGCTAGAGTCAGACTTGCGTCATGCATTTGCTAAATGCATGCGCATTTTTCATGTCCAAATCTTGATGCACCCATAGACTCCAATGCAAAACATGCATTGCAAAAGTGGAATACGTGTGTCGCTATGCGTTTTTACAAGTGCACCAAAAAACATGGTCTGCAGCGTTTTTTGGTGCTTTTGCAAAAACGCGTGCGTTTTGTGTAACATGGGAGTCTATGGGCAATGCATCCATTAACGCATGGTACATGTATGTACCATGCATTTAAGGATGCATTAACAAATGCGTTAATGCATGATACATACATGTACCATGCGTTATCGCATCGGTTAATTCAGCCAACAAGTGAAATGGCTAGGGAAAAAAAAAGTGATCCTTTAATGCATCCTGCAAACGGATGCAAGCTCCCAAGTGTCACCCTAGTCTAACAGCTGGTAGGAACAAGACTTCCAGTGATCTGCCTTTCGTCAAGAAAGCTCAAACAAGTTGACATTGGCCATGTTCCATGTATAGTAATGTATAGCAATGGGCTTCCAGTGCTGTACAATCTTTCTGTAGAGTGGACAGATAATAAAGATTAATTTTTAGCTTTGCGGGTTATCCTGAACAGACTAGTTAAAGATGGAAACAAAAATTCTGGGAAAGCCTTGAAAAGAGTCAAATCCCATAATCTGTCACCAACTTTACAATAGTTGGACAAAATATCAGTGTTTTTACTGGACAAGTACAAGCTTCATCGAGTTATCACACAAGATTCAGAATTTGATCCCATTTCCTATTGGAATGAATAAGATAGGCTGTATCAAACACTGAAAGTCACTTATAATTGCAATCAAAAATTAATCATTGCCCATTTCAAATTGTAATCAAAAGTCAATTTTTAATGAAAATCTGCAGTCTCATAATTATTCAACTTCTGCATGACAAGTGTCTTTATTACTAATAGAGCAGTTTTATCTGTCATGTCCAGCTACAAACATGATGCATAGCCATACACCAACTTATGACAGTATTCACAGTGGATTTATGCCCATTAATCTTTGTCAATTGCTACTAGTTTATTAATATTCTTACGTTATTAAGACGGTGGTACAATAATGATTAAAAAAAGAGGTTGTTAACTTTTACAAACAAGCAAAATAATACAAAAATCTTACACCAACATTGATTGTTCCGAGAAATAAAATCGGAAGCATTACTCAGAAGTTAAGAGTAAAGGAAAACTATCTGCACTTCTTGAACATGGCACAAAAAGGAATCTGTCAAGAGATACCTGAAGAAGCAGTTGGCAGCATGAGTTGTTTAAGTTTAATTCCTAAGATAGTTTCTAAATAGTATAGGTCTCCGTGATTGAATAACAAAACAAACACATATATTCACTCAGAGGCACAAGAAAGGTTGGCTTTGATATGCTTATTACCAAATAAATATGCCAGACAAGTTTTCAGATTCTGCCTGTAGAGTGATGAAAGTAAACTGGAACTTTTCATGTGTATAGATCAGCTATATCTCTGTGGGAGAAAGAATGAAGTCTAAAATACGAAGAACCCTCTGCATATTGTAAAGCATGGTGGTGGCTTCATTATACCTTCAGTAAAGCATGCTAGTGGTGCCGAATTTCTTACTTTCCTTTGGAACTTGAACTCTGCAGATGTGGAAGACATGATGGATTGAATCAAGTATCAAATTACATCTAAGGAGAAAATTTCATACCTTCCAACTTTTCATTGGACCTTTCAACAAGATAATGATCCCAAGCATTCTACGCCAGTCTGCCGATGCTTGGTTTCAGGAGACTTGGAACATTCTGGTGAGGCTGTCACAGCACAGTCTCCGGACTTAACCCCCATAGAACATCATTTATGAGATTTGAAGAACGTGCTGCAACACATAAACCCCCCATGACAAAATGTTAATGATGTGGAGGCTATTGCATCATTTTTTCACTAGGTCAAAATATCCATAGATTGATCTACTAAGCAGATTTGAGCCACCACCCTGGTGTTCGAATTTGATTCAATTCGTCGAATTTGATGTGTGTTCGTCGAATGTTCATCGAACACCGTTGAACACTTCAAACACCATTGAAAATGAATGTAAAATATGTTTTAACATTAGAACCGGGCGGGGGGATCAACTACAAGGAGGGGGGAGCGCAGCACCGGGAGCGGGGAGCAAAAGACACAGGCGGGGAAGCTGACGGTGAGAAGAGGACTTCACCACCGGGCTTTCCTGCTCTGTGCTGCGCTCCCCGCTCCCTGGAGCAGATCTCCCTGCCCGGTCCTAACTTAGGATCAGGTGGGGAGGTGGCGGGGACAGCGATGAGGGGGCATCAGGGAGCAGGGAGCGCAGCACAGAGCAGAAAAGCTGGTGGTGAAGTCTCACCATTGGCTTTCCTGCTGGTTATTTCAAATGATCAGCTGATGCAGTTAATGGCTCGTTCAGAGAAGTGCCATCCTCTGGTGCTGTATCCAACTCATCCAGGGCCCTGGTGCGGTGGCTCACTGGGTAATAAAGGGGGTAGGGCCAACTTTGTATTATCAGCTGGCTCTAAGCCCGAAATTCATGGGGTCACGCCAATATTAGACATGACTGCCATGAATTTCTAGTGAATTTTTTTTTAAAAAAACACAACACACAGAAAAAAATATTTTATTAGAAATAAAACAAAAAATACACTTAGGCTGATTTCACACCACGGTTTTTCCCTGATCAGGTTCGATCAGGTTTTGTGTGTCAAAACCAGGAGAGGAACCAGGAGAGGAACTTGCAGAGAAGAAGTATAATAGAAAGATTAACACCTGTTCTAAGATTTTGAGACACTTCTGGTTTTGACACACAAACCCGATCGAACCTGATCAGGGAAAAAACTGTGGTGTGAAACCAGCCTTAGAGACTCAATCTTTATTAAAAAATTCCTCTTCCATCCGACGTAGTCCAAAAATGCAATGTTGCAATGTCGCAAACTGCTACATCACTCTGCATAGACACACACATCTATGCAGAGCAAGAGCAGGCTGACAACTGACCGTGACAAGAAAGTGATGGGAGTAATGGTGTGCCACGGTCCGCGCTGCTTCTGGATTCAAAAACTCAACAAAGAGCCCAACAACCTTTCATCCTCTTTATTCCAACGCGTTTCAACGCCACAACCCGGCGTCTTCCTCATTGATATTCTATTGAATATCCCTGAGGAAGACGCCGGGTTGTGGCGTTGAAACGCGTTGGAATAAAGAGGATGAAAGGTTGTTGGGCTCTTTGTTGAGTTTTTGAATCCAGAAGCAGCGCGGACCATGGCACACCATTACTCCCATCACTTTCTTGGAATATACCACGATCCAGTGGTAGGTGGAGGTCCTGCAGCAGCTTGGAACATTGATTCCTAAACGCAGTTAAACCAGTTGTGGGGACCACAACTGGATCAGGTGAGCGGCCACACAGCACCACCATTTACATACTAGTGTCACTAGTGATAGGGCACTATTGCGCCTCTTGTCCCCCCCCCTTTATATTTTGCAGTAACTGACCGTGACAGTCACGGTTCACCCCAAGTCATAGCTCGGGCTATGACCACGGGTGAACCCTGCCTGCACAGCCTGAACTCTGCCGACGCCAGCGGAGATTGCCAAGCGCCAACAGAGCAGTGAATAAATCAGAAGTCATTAACTTCCTGTATTATTCACTGCACTGCCCGGCGCTCCGCAATCTCCGCCAGCATCGGCAGTGTTCGAGTAGTTCCGGCAGGGTTCACCCGGAGTCATAGCCCGAGCTATGACCTGGGGTGAACCCTGACTGTCACAGTCAGTTGTCAGCCTGCTCTCGCTCAGCATAGACATGTGTGTCTATGCAGAGCGATGTAGCAGTGCTGACATTGTGTTTTTGGACTACGCCGGACAGAAGAGGAATTTTTTAATAAAGATGGAGTCTCTAAGTGTATTTTTTGTTTTATTTCTAATGAAAATTTTTTTTCTCTGTGTTGTGTTTTTTTTTAAACAATTTACTAGAAATTCATGGCGGTCATGTCTACTATTGGCATGACCCCATGAATTTTGGGCTTAGGGCCAGCTGATAATACAAAGCTGGCCCTAACCCCTTTATTAACCAGTGAGCCACCGCACCAGGGCCCTGGATGAGTTTGATACAGCGCCAGAAGATGCCGCTTCTATGAACTTGCCATTTTCTGGGGTGGCTTCGGACTGCAATTCGCAGAGGAGGGGGCCCAGAAAGCTCGGGCCTCCCTGCACTGCGAATTCCAGCCCCCAGCTGCCTAGTTGTACCTGGATGGACATGGAAATAGCACGAAGCCCCATGGATTTTTTTTATTATTTCATGAAATTTATGAAATTATTTTAAAAAAAAATGCTTCCTTCTATTTCTGTTTCCAGGCAGGTACAAATAGGCACCTGGGGGTTGGAGGCAGCCCGTTCCTGCCTGCTGTACCTGGCTGGACACAAAAATACAGCGAAGGCCACGTCAAATTTTTTTGGAAAAATTAATTAAAAAAATACATTTAGGGACTGCATCTTTATTAACCACTCGAGGCCGGAGCGCTGAGGCATTGTAAGCGGGGTTAACTCAGGTCACCCGAGAATAGCTCAGGTCATGCCATATTAATTAAACTATTCTCCTTGTGTTCAATTTGGAAAAACCCCTTGTTTAATTAGTTGTGTTGAGCTAACTAAATTGTTTTTGTTTGATTGGTTTATAGCAAACAGAAGAAAGTTGGTGAATTTTTCTACCGGACCTAATTTGCAAGGTGATTGATTCATTTTGATTGCAACTGTAGATTTTACTGGGGGGACAGTTGGAAAAAAATGTTGGTGCCTCAGGTATTAGCCTTAATTTTAGGCATATTCAGTCCTCTGAATCAGAGTATGTCATTCATTTTTGTAGCAGCTCTACTTTTTGAGATTATTTATGTACACACTTTGTCTGAAGAACTTGTGCTGAGCACTTTTGACAGTGAACAAATGATATGAGAAAATGAATGAAATGTGCCATGCTTATGGTCTGGAGAAAACAGGGGAATCACAGTGATGATTGTTACATCTGTGTGGTTAACCTAAAGGGCTTTAATGGACGTCATCGGAGTAAATGGATGTATCCTGACCTAACTCGGCAAAACAACCTGTTTTACACTTAGATGAAATACCAGTCGTATCATTCAATAAGCTAGAATAACTCCCTAAAGAATCCTGTTCTTCACTTATAAACAGTAGTCATGATGGCAGAGATTTGAAATCAACCTCATCAATGGCACAAGTTTTTAATCAGCTGGAGCTTCGTGGGCTCATTAGAGAGTTACATCTCCCAAAGAAATCAGCAAATTGTTGGCATCTACGCTAACAGAGAAGAATTTAACCCCTACAACACCCGGAGATTTTTTGTTTTCCATTTTCATTTTTTCCTCCTCTTCTTCCAAGACCTATAACTTTTTTATTTTTTCATCAATATATGAGAGCTTGTTTCTTGTGGGGCAAGTTGTACTTTCAGATGAAATAATTTATTTTACCATATAGTGTACAGAAAAATGGGAAAAAAAAACAAGTGTGGTGAAGTTACAAAAAAAGTGCAATTACATGTTTGCTTTTTGTTTATCCATCATGTTCATGATATTCTAAAGCTGGCATGTCGGTATGATGCTCAGGTCGGTACGAGTTAGTAGATACCAAACATGTATACTTTTACTATTATCTAGTTGGTGAAAAAAAATTCTGAAATTTAAAAAAAAAAAAAAAGAATAGCGCTTTTTGCTCCATGTTCCGTGACCATTACTGTTCTCAGTTTACGGGATCTGGGGCTGTGACGACTTATTTTTTGTCGCTTGAGCTGATGTTTCTAATTATAACATTTTTGGGTCGAACTGCTGTTTTGATCACCTGTTATTGCATTTTATTGCAATGTTGTGGCAACCAAAATAATGCAATTTTGGCATTTAGACTTTTTTTTTCTGTTATGAGGTTCACAGGTCTGATTAAATGATTTTAGGTTTTGATATATCAGGCATTTTTGAATGTGGCAATACCAAACATGTATTTTTTACATTTTTTTTATACTTTTATTTTGAATGGCGCAAAAGGGGGTGATTTGAATTTTTGTTTTTTTTCATATTTTTAAAAACTTTATTTATTTTTTTTACAGTGCTCCATAGGGCGCCACAGTGCTGTACAGTCCGATTCCTTGTGCTATGTCCCAATGAGTTGCAGCACATTGGGAAATAGCAGAAATTATCAGTTTGTGTGGATGACAGCAATTGTCTATTATCCACAGGAAGTGAACCCTAATAGCATCCTGGGTCGCCGCAGGATCCCGATCTTATCGTGGGATCTCCGATCATGGCGGGGAATGACGGGATCCCCGCCGCGGTGCTTTTTGATCATGCTGTCAGTGAATGAAAATGCGATCCAAAGGGTTAACAGCACCGTTCAGATTGCGGATCTGATAAGCACTGTTAGCCCCACATTTCAGCTGGTGAGATCAGCTGAGATGTCGGGGACTGATGTGAGTTCACCATAGGAGCTCACATCAAAGGGACGTCATAAGTCGTGAAGGATATTGCATGCATCTGGAAACCAAAATCACATATTTTGACAACAGAGAAAAGGATTTGCTGCCATTCTTGTCAGAGGAAAGAGGTTTTGTTTATTGCAACAATGTTGTAAGGGGACCAACCAGCAGGATTTAGGGCTATAAAGTGAAGCCAGTGCCTTAAGGTACCTTTACACGCGGCAACTTTTCTAGGAATTTCACTGGCAACTTACTGGTTGCAGTGAAATCATGGATACATTGTTACATTTGTACACAGCAACAAGATAGAACAATGTGTCCATGATTTCATTGCAACCAGTAAGTTGCCAGTGAAATTCCTAGAAAAGTTGCCGCGTGTAAAGGTACCCTTACGGGCACTGGGATGTTGAGTGAAATCATACTTTTACTTCAATGACTTAAGGTTTGATTGCAGAGAAATGTGTTATAAAAATCATGGCAAAGAGGGGAGGATACAAACGAAATTTGTAGCACATCATCATTTTTTGGGGTTCATTTATTTGTTCTGCAGAACCCTGCAGGGTCAGTTTGTTTGTGCATGGATATAGTTTTCAGCTGAGACAGTCCTAAATCATCTAAGAATAAGGGATGGAACAGTGCAGGATTCTCCAACTCCAGACCTCAAGGCCCACCAACAGTGCATGTTGACAGGATTTCCGTAACATTGCACATGTGATAGGCCTTGTTCACACTCACCTGCGTTTTTGGCACTCTCTGCATTATTCTGCAGTTTTTCAAAAACGCAGGTGCGTTAATGCAGGGTGCATTTGAGTGTAGCTGCGTTTTTCAGCTCCACTTGCGTTTTTTTCCCCCAGTCCAAAAAACGCTGCATGCAGCGTTTTTTGGGTGCTGGAAAAAAATGCAGGGTTAGTTTCCAAAAACGCATGCGTTTTTTTTAACATGGGGTCCTATGGGAAACGCATGCGTTAACGCAGGATACATATAGGCACCTGCATTAACGCATGCGTTTCCCGTAGGGCCCCATGTTAATAAAACGCATGGGTTTCTATAACATGGGGCCCTATGGGAAATGCATGCATTTTTAAATGGCAAATTTAGGCACCCTGCGTTAACGCTTGCGTTTTTACCTGCGTTTTTGGCTAAAAAATGACTAAGTCCAAAAAAGTGTCAAATCCTTTCAGACACACAAGGGACACTTTTTGGCACTTTTAGAAAAACGCAGGTGCTTTTTTTCCTGCTAAAAAAAAAACGCAAATTGAGTGTGAACAAGGCCATCATTTAATCACATGCACAGGTAATGATTTCATCACTTGTGTAATGGTGAGGAAATCCTGAAACATGCACTGTTGGTAGGCCTTGAGCACTGTTGTTAGGGAAGCCTGGAACAGTGTACTGACTGTTTTGTTCACATCAGTAGTGTAGTTATCACAAACATTTACATAAGGTTTACAGATCAGTTTTCTGGATAATCAAAGGTAGATATACCAAACAACAGGCAAAATTTATATAGATGTCTATGTGACTATCTGAATTATTTAAAGCGTAAATGTAATTTCATTGAAAAAAACAAAACCAATACTACACTGGATGTTAACCCCTTCACCCCCGAGCCCATTTTTGCTTATTTTGGCCTTAATGCCCGAGCCATTTTTTGCAATTCTGACCAGTGTCCCTTTATGAGGTTATAACTCTGGAACGCTTCAACCGATCCTAGCGATTCTGAGATTGTTTTTTCGTGACATATTGGGCTTCATGTTAGTATTAAATTTAGGTCAATAATTTTTACGTTTATTTGTGAAAAAATAAAAAATATGGCAAAAAGTTTGAAAATTTCGAAATTTTCAAATTTTGAATTTTTTTTCTGCTAAACCAGAGAGTTATGTGACACAAAATTGTTGATAAATAATATTTCCCACATGTCTACTTTATATCAGCACAATTTTGGAAAAAAATTTTTTTGGGGGTAGGAAGTTATAAGGGTTCAAAGTTCATTAGCAATTTTTCATTTTTCCACCAAAATTTACAAAACCATTTTTTTTAGTGACCACATCACATTTGAAGTCCGTTTGAGGGGTGTACACAACAGAAAACACCCAAAAGTGACACCATTCTAAAAATTGCACCCCTCAAGCTACTCAAAACTACATTCAAGAAGAATATTAACCCTTCAGGTGCTTCACAGGAACTAAAGCAAAGTGGAAACAAAAAATGGATATTTAAATTTTTCCAACAAAAATGTTCTTTTAGCCTCAAATCTTTTATTTTCACATGGGCAACAGCATAAAATGGATCCTAAAGTTTGTTGGGCAATTTCTCCTGAGTATATCGATACCTCATATGTGGTCATAAACTACTGTTTGGGCGCACGGCAGGGCTCAGAAGGGAAGGAGCGCAATTTGACTTTTGGAGCTAATTTTCCATTCAAAAAGTGAAATTGCGCTCCTTCCCTTCTGAGCCCTGTCGTGCGCCCAAACAGTGGTTTATGACCACATATGAGGTATCGATGTACTCAGGAGAAATTGCCCAACAAATTTTAGGATGAATTGTATGCTGTTGGCCATTTGAAAATTTAAAAAATTAGGCTAAAACAAAATTTTTGTGAAAAATAAAGTACTTTTTAATTTTACAGATCAATTTGTGAAGCACCTGGGGGTTCAATATGCCCACTACCCATCTAGATAAGTTCCCTGGGGTGTCTAGTTTCCAAAATGGGGTCACTTGTGGGGGAACTCCAATGTTTAGGCACACAGGGGCTCTCCATACGCAACATGGTGTCCACTAACAATTTGAATGGAAAATCAGGTCAGCTTGTTAGCGGACACATGTCACGTTTGGAGAGCCCCTGTGTGCCTACACATTGGAGCTCCCCCACAAGTGACCCCATTTTGGAAACTAGACACCCCAGGGAACTTATCTAGATGGGTTGTGAGCATATTGAACCCCCAGGTGCTTCACAAATTAATCCGTAAAAACGAAAAAGTACTTTTTTTCCACTTTTTTTTTTTCCCATTTATTTGTGAAGCACCTGGGGGTTCAATATGCCCACTACCCATCTAGATAAGTTCCCTGGGGTATCTTGTTTCCAAAATGGGGTCACTTGTGGGGGAACTGCAATGTGTAGGCACACAGGGGCTCTCCAAACGCAACATGGTGTCCGCTAACAATTTGAATGGAAAATCAGGTCAGCTTGTTAGCGGACACATGTCACGTTTGGAGAGCCCTGTGTGCCTACACATTGGAGCTCCCCCACAAGTAACCCCATTTTGGAAACTAGACACCCCAGGGAACTTATCTAGATGGGTTGTGAGCATATTGAACCCCCAGATGCTTCACAAATTAATCCGTAAAAACGAAAAAGTACTTTTTTTCCACTTTTTATTTTTTTCCCATTTATTTGTGAAGCACCTGGGGGTTCAATATGCCCACTACCCATCTAGATAAGTTCCCTGGGGTGTCTAGTTTCCAAAATGGGGTCACTTGTGGGGGAACTCCAATGTGTAGGAACACAGGGGCTCTCCAAACGCAACATGGTGTCCGCTAACAATTTGAATGGAAAATCAGGTCAACTTGTTAGCGGACACATGTCACGTTTGGAGAGCCCCTGTGTGCCTACACATTGGAGCTCCCCCACAAGTGTCCCCATTTTGGAAACTAGACACCCCAGGGAACTTATCTAGATGGGTTGTGAGCATATTGAACCCCCAGGTGCTTCACAAATTAATCCGTAAAAACGAAAAAGTACTTTTTTTCCACTTTTTTTTTTTCCCATTTATTTGTGAAGCACCTGGGGGTTCAATATGCCCACTACCCATCTAGATACGTTCCCTGGGGTGTCTAGTTTCCAAAATGGGGTCACTTGTGGGGGAACTCCAATGTGTAGGCACACAGGGGCTCTCCAAACGCAACATGGTGTCCGCTAACAATTTGAATGGAAAATCAGGTCAGCTTGTTAGCGGACACATGTCACGTTTGGAGAGCCCCTGTGTGCCTACACATTGGAGCTCCCCCACAAGTGACCCCATTTTGGAAACTAGACACCCCAGGGAACTTATCTAGATGGGATGTGAGCATATTGAACCCCCAGATGCTTCACAAATTAATCCGTAAAAACTAAAAAGTACTTTTTTTCCACTTTTTTTTTTTTCCCATTTATTTGTGAAGCACCTGGGGGTTCAATATGCCCACTACCCATCTAGATAAGTTCCCTTGGGTGTCTAGTTTCCAAAATGGGGTCACTTGTGGGGGAACTCCAATGTGTAGGCACACAGTGGCTCTCCAAACGCAACATGGTGTCCGCTAACAATTTGAATAGAAAATCAGGTCAACTTGTTAACGGACACATGTCACGTTTGGAGAGCCCCTGTGTGCCTACACATTGGAGCTCTCCCACAAGTGACCCCATTTTGGAAACTAGACACCCAGGGAACTTATCGTGATGGGTTGTGAGCATATTGAACCCCCAGGTGCTTCACAAATTAATGGAAAAAAAAAAAAGTGGAAAAAAGTACTTTTTCGTTTTTTCGGATTAATTTGTGAAGCACCTGGGGTTCAATATGCTCACTACCCATCAGGATAAGTTCCCTGGGGTGTCTAGTTTCCAAAATGGGGTCACTTGTGGGGGAACTCCAATGTGTTGGCACACAGGGGCTCTCCAAAGCGGACATGGTGTCCGCTAACAATTCCAATTGTTAGCAAACACCAGGTTGCGTATGGAGAGCCCCTGTGTGCCTATACATTGGAGTTCCCCCACAAATGACCCCATACACATATAATCATATATAATCACACATATAATATAATTACACATATAATTACACAACTGTACCCAGCCTTTGAGAAGGACAGCTCACCGTGAGGCGAGGCCTGGCCTTTCTGCAGGAAGGGATTTGTTCAAGCACCGGAATAAGACCCCCAAAGCCATGGTAAAGACTAAGGGGGCACTTATCGTAGTGCATCTCAGGTTGGTGTGTTGTAGTGTACATCAGGGTGTGTGTCAGGTTGGTGTGTTGTAGTGTACATCAGGGTGTGTGTCAGGTTGGTGTGTTGTAGTGTACATCAGGGTGTGTATGTCAGGTTGGTGTGTTGTAGTGTACATCAGGGTGTGTGTCAGGTTGGTGTGTTGTAGTGTACATCAGGGTGTGTATGTCAGGTTGGTGTGTTGTAGTGTACATCAGGGTGTGTATGTCAGGTTGGTGTGTTGTAGTGTACATCAGGGTGTGTATGTCAGGTTGGTGTGTTGTAGTGTACATCAGGGTGTGTATGTCAGGTTGGTGTGTTGTAGTGTACATCAGGGTGTGTGTGTGTTTGTGTATGATGTTGTGGGTGCATGTCAGTCCGGGGTCGTGTGATAAATTTCGAAACATCCGAAGATACACAAACCTGGTTTGTCAGGTCACGTTTTACATTGGGTTTGGATGGTCGTTCTGCTCCCCCTTTGATGGCAGACCCGGCACCTTTTCTTGGCCCCTTCTCTGTAAAATTTTGCCCTGGTACCACGCGGGAATATCGAGTTCCAGGAGTGCTGGGGCCCCCTTCATCTTCTTCTCTTCGTCTTCCTCTTTCTTCTCTTGGTCTTCGTTCTCGTCCTCCTTCTTCTCTTGGTCTTCGTTCTCCTCCATTCAACAGGGTCTTGATCACCTTCACCTGGAACTCAAGAAAGGTGTTAGTGGTGTGACCTGCACATCGTGACAGCAAGTATGCATTATACATTGCCATTTGGACAATGTACACGGCCAGTTTTTTGTACCACTTCCTCGTTTTCCGCGTGGCCCTGTAGGGCTTGAGGACTTGATCAGAACGATCAACTCCTCCCATGTTCTTATTGTACCCCAGGACACATTCCGGTTTGTGGACCTGTCCTGGGGTACCTCTGGTGGTGGTGGCCCTGTTCCCGGGACAATGGATTGTGGTCAAGATAAAGACATCCCTTCGGTCTTTGAACTTGACCAGTACCATGTTGCCGCTACATTGAGCTCGGCTCCCACCTCTTGGGAGAGGCTGCTCAATTAGCGGCATAGGGAGATCCCTCTTGTTTCTGCGCACAGTACCGCAAGCGGCGGTAGTTCTGGCAGAGAGGGATCTGAAGAGCGGGACACTTGTATAAAAGTTATCAACGTATAGATGATAACCTTTATCAAGTAGTGGGTGGATCAAATCCCACACTATTTTCCCGCATACCCCCAGAGCAGGGGGACTCTCTGGGGGCTCGATCCTCGAATCCTTCCCCTCATACACTCTAAAGTTGTGAGTGTACCCTGAGGTACTCTCACAAAGCTTGTAGAGCTTTATCCCGTACCTGGCCCTCTTGCTGGGAATGTATTGGCGGAAACTAAGCCTACCTTTGTAAAGGACGAGGGATTCGTCCACACAAATTTCCCGTTTGGGAACGTACACTTCAGCAAACTTGCTGCTGAAGTGGTCGATGACCGGTCGAATTTTGAACAATCTGTCAAAATTCGGGTCATTACGGGGAAGGCTGTCAGTGTTGTCCCTAAAGTGGAGAAATTTATGGATGGCGTCGAATCTGTTTCGGGCCATCACCTCGCCGTACACTGGAGTTAGAAAAAACTTATCTGTACTCCAGCATTGGCGCATTTCTGGTTTCGTCATAATCCCCATATGAAGTATCAAACCCCAATATTTCATAATTTCTCCAGAGTCCACAGGAGTCCAAGAAGAAAAGATGGAATCTGGGTTTTGGACCAGAAACTGTTGGGCGTACAGGTTCGTCTGCTCCACCATGAGCCTCACAAAGTCCTCAGAGAAAAAGACTTTGAAAAAGTCAATTTCCCTGAAGTTTGTGGCCTCAAACAGGATTCCTGATTGGGGAATGAAATCAGGAATCTGTGGAGTGTACCGATCAGGGACGGGGATCCACACAGGGGCCCTGGTGCTAGGTTGGGCATGCCTAGCACCAGGTGGAGGGTTACTCACTGACGGCTGTGGGTCTTCCTCCGACTCCTCTTCTCCAGGCTCAGACTCCTCTTCCTCGGACTCCGACTCCTCTTCCTCTGGCTCCGGATGATCTCTTGTCCTCCGCCGTCTTCGTGGTGGTGGCGAGTCGGTGTCACTGCTGCAGATTTCACTGTCGGAGGAAGAATGTGAGGAATAGTGGAACGTGGGGTCCACTTCCTCACTGTCAGCATCGGAGGCAAGTATAGCATATGCCTTCTCAGCTGAGTACACCCTTTGTGACCTTGATGAGCGGGACGGGCGCGACATGTTGTATGTGCTGTGTGCGTGTGTAAAAAAAAAAAAGTAAACTTTTATTAGTGTGCGTGTACGTGTGCTTAGTGTGCGTGTATGTGAACGTTAACTGGTGTAACTTTCGGGGCGACGGTCGGTCAGGGGCGGCAGACGACGGTCGGTCAGGGGCGGCGGACGACGACGGTCGGTCAGGGGCGGCGGACGACGACGGTCGGTCAGGGGCGGCGGACGACGACAGTCGGTCAGGGGTGGTGGACGACGACGGTCGGTCAGGGGCGGCGGAAGACGACGGTCGGTCAGGGGCGGCGGACGACGAGGGTCGGTCAGGGGCGGCGGACGATGACGGTCGGTCAGGGGCGGCGGACGACGACGGTCGGTCAGGGGCGGCGGACGACGGTCGGTCAGGGGGTCACTCGGGCCAGGCAGCGGTCGGTCAGGGGGTCACTCGGGCCAGGCAGCGATCGGTCAGGGGGTCACTCGGGCCAGGCAGCGGTCGGTCAGGGGGTCACTCGGGCCAGGCAGCGGTCGGTCAGGGGGTCACTCGGGCCAGGCAGGGGTCGGTCAGGGGGTCACTCGGGCCAGGCAGCGGTCGGTCAGGGGGTCACTCGGGCCAGGCAGCGGTCGGTCAGGGGGTCACTCGGGCCAGGCAGCAGTCGGTCAGGGGGTCACTCGGGCCAGGCAGCGGTCGGTCAAGGGGGCACGCTCACGAGGGTGATCACAGGTGCTGGGGATGGCCCTGTTGCTGCCTGCAATCACCACCGGGTGGCAGAAGCAGCAGAGCAGCAGAAGAGGGCACAACACCGAGCAGACCGGACCGGTGAGAACGAGCTCTAGGGATATGGGAGAGAGCAAACTCAGGGGAGGGGGGGAGAGAGCAAACTCAGGGGAGGGGGGGAGAGAGCAAACTCAGGGGGGGGGGGAGAGAGCAAACTCAGGGGAGGGGGGGAGAGAGCAAACTCAGGGAAGGGGGGGAGAAGACAAAAGGGGAGGGGGGAGAGAGGACAATGGGGAAGGGGGAGGGGGAGAGGACAATGGGGGAGGGTGGGAGGACACCAGGGAAGGAGGAGAGGGAGCGGATCACAGCAGAGGGGAACTTACTAGCAATCGGCGGCGGTGGCAGCAGCAGCGGCGATCGGCGGCGGCAGCTCCGGGCACGTTCGGTGACGGCGGGGGGCTCACACCACGTGGGCACGGTCGGTGGCAGCGGAGGGCTGCAGGGGGTGCACGCTCATCAGCGTCCACCGACAGAGTGGAGCTGATGAGCTCGGCGGCCATATTGTAAACATCCCCCTGCACATCTGATTGGAGGACTTGCATCACATGGATGCTAGCCCCCAATCAGATCGGGGGGGGGGGCACACACACCTCACAGTGCCCCAGCCAATGCCTGATGCTTTGAGCATCAGGCTATGGCCAGATTGAAAACATTACACCAATTTCTATTGGTGTAATGTTTCAATCATCACTATTGACTAGTTGTCACTTAACTAGCCAATCGGAGGGCTCCTAGCCACGGGGGGGGGGAAATCCCCTCCCGTGGGGTCATCTAGAGTTTGTCCCCTAGCTGCGGCTCTATTAACCCTTTCGTGAACCCGGTTAATAGAGCCGCAGCAAGGGGGAAACCACGATGACGCAGCGTATGCGTCATCGGGCAGGAACGGTGATGTTTCCATGGCGCATACGCTGCGCGCCCGGGCGGGAAGGGGTTAATGATGGGTCACATCGCAGCTAAGATAAAGCTTTTTTGTGCCATATGACTTATTTTCTTAAATTTTTCTGTGCTCTACTAAAAACATTTTATGGCAAGGCCAGCATCTGCCAGTATTGTGTGTGTATTTCCACGGCTTCTGAGTGAAGGCTGATAGGGAGCAGTGTGACAGAAGAGAAGGGGTTAACAGAGATTGTGACTGAGCTGTGTGGAGCTCGATGACAGATAAAAAGCCTGTGCCAAGGACAGAGGAGTTTACACTGACCCTGACATTCTGACATTGCTTAGCAACTGTGTCTTACCCTAAGATAATCTGATACATTGTTTCCTCACCAGCTGTAGTCAGCAGTGTAGGCAAAACCCCATCCCTTATATGGTTACATGCCCATATTCATTGTGAAGACGAATTTGACTGATAATGAACATATGTCTGCTACACATGCAGTGTAGTGGGGACGCTTTGTAGAAGGTTTATAAATGGTATTTACCCAGATTTCATTAATAACATATATTTGACAGTTTATTATAATCACTTACTCTACATTATTAGTAAATAAAAATTTAAATGGCGGTTACACTTTAAATTGAGCTTTGGGGTTGACAGCCTTTTCAAAGTAAACTGATCTCCGTAAAATTGCGAATGTGGATGACATGCATGCCACAATACAGATAATGTTGATGACCAGATGAATTATAGAAAGAATCATTGGCTTAACATCTGCCGAGACCTCTAGTGGAAGTGGAATAACGTCCTACACATAATCTTATTTGAGGCTTCTTCATCAATGCAAGTTGAACAAAAGATTTTATGATGATGACAAAATAACGGCACTCCATATCTGTAAAAGCGTAAGAACATTTGTATTTTGTTACATGTAATTTTCATAAACTATTACTTGCAAATCTCAACAATCCAATAACTAGAACAAACATAAAGTAAATACAATAGATCCCTCTGAATTCGTCCCTAACAGTTTCACCTCCTCTAATAGCTCATAAAACATATTAGGGTATTCAGAATTGTGAGTTCTAAGATGAACATCACTTTTAAAATTTCTACCTTTTTTGTCCATCCTTGGCATCAAGTGTCATTGCAGAACAATTATTCATCTCGTGTGATACTTCCTCTTTTACATTATGGAAAATAGGTAACTCTGTCCTCTAGAAAATGTTAATATATTTTCAAATAAACTTAGAATTACAAAGCTTAATTGATGCAAACATATGGTTCTAATTTTGTAGTCTAATTCAGACCAAGCTCTGTGACTGTTGGCTAAAAGATCCAGTTCACTGCACATTCAAACTCTGTCTACTTATTAATTGCATCCAATGTTTGTCAATCAAATATTTGCAATTAACAAAAATATTCCCATCAGAGAGATGCATCAGCAGACAAACAAGTAGCCATAGCACTGGTAACAAATCTGTGTTGGAAACTTCTTCAGACTTCCGTGCTTGCATAGTAAGTGGATTTCATCATTTAAGAGGTCTTTTAATGACCTCACTTTTTATTAAAGAAGCAAGACGATGTTTTTTTCTCATGAAATCAATCACTCTTCCCTCAATTGATGTAATTCAGCTAGTGTTGCCATATGCAGTACCTTCATTCTATCAAAAAATTCATTGCATACTATTCTTTAGTTAGGTCTTGTAATCTCATAATGAATCCCTGAAAATTACATGGAATTTTGTTCCCATCTTAGACACGAAAACTGCTTATATGAGGAAATTGCAATGACTGTACCACTGAAGTTCTCCAAAGTGGAAAAGCAGAAACTACTATCACAGATATTGATGATTATTTAATGGCACCTGCACAGTCTCATTGACTGCATTTTTTATAATCAAATTATTATAATTTTTATTATTATTATTATTATTATTATTATTATTATTATTATTATACTGCCATTTATTTCATAGCACTTTACATGTGAAAAGGGGTATACATTTTAAGAAGTATAATAGTTTATATAATACATTATATTTGTATATGTATGTATATAAAGGAAATGTTAATCACACTGTTAAGACAGAAGGCAGAGATAATTCTGGCTTTGGGTGCCCATGTGATAATATGTTGATACATTATAGCATTTATAGCTGAGCACATACATTAATGTGCAATAGGGTAACAATTAGTGATAAGTGAATGTGCTTAGCACTACTCGTTACTCGATCAAGAATTGTGGTGTTTGAGATGTTTGGTAATCAAATGAGAACTTTGATGCTCGTTCGCTATGCTCAATTCTTCACCCCACATTTCTGCCTGATTTTCTGCCAATAAACATGCTTGAATTGTGTACTAATCATTGTAATGTTGGAGCCGTCTTTGCTACTAGCATTAATTTGATTGACCAGCCGCATAGTGTCATCGGGTCTATATTAGACCTGGTGAAGCCATGTTGGGCTCACTGTATCTAGATATGGTGTGGGGGGAGCTGCTGTTGTAGAAGGGACAATGCATCAGCATTACAGTACCTGCTAGTGCAATATTAAACAAACAGGCCTTTTCAAAGCTAATTCCCAATATTATTGTTAGCTGTAAGTAATGTAATTTTAGTTGCTGAAGTAAGGCTAGATAATATTTTAGAGGCAGTACCTGCTGGTGCCACATTAACTAACAGTCGTTTTCAGTGATTATTGCAATAGATTCTAGTCTATTATAATACCACCCTAAGCCGTAATAAGTGTACAGTTAGCTGCTGAAGTAGGGCAAGAACATCTTTTAAAGACTTTTTTTGCACTTTTCTGTCTTTTAGCGTGTTGTCCAGCTCACCCCTGCAAAGTGGAACAAGAAGGTCTCATGGATGATCATATGTGTTGTGCTCACATCATGAAAAAGAATTTGAGTGAAGGCCACTTGCTGGCCCTCCAAAATTTATGAGTGCAGACCGCCTGCTGGTCCTCCAGAAATTTGGAGAAATGGCAACATAACTTTGTTGATATAGTGTAGGAGGAGGAGAAGAAAAATGCATGGGAATACACCAAAAAGAAGGCAAATATGATTTGGCTTTATGTTTGGCTGCTCTCTTCTAGTGTGGTTAGGAAGTCTGGGCCAAGCCAGACCTTGTTCATTTAGATAAACGTTTGTGTGACCGCATTTTCTGTTAACAGGTTGGTTGCCTATCAGGTATTATTTCACAGCCACTACTAAAAACCAGCTTTAACAAAAAACTAGCAGAATAGCAGGCCAATACCTCCAAATTGTAGAGGAACAGTTCATGCTATGTTTCCTGCTTGGATATCTAATAATTGTATCGAACAGAGGAATAACGGATGACACTTGTAGAGTTGTCCAGGTACTCCACCATATTCATAAACGTTTTCCTCATTGTCAGACTACAAAGCGCATCAGGGCCTGAGTTGTGCAAGGGTCTAATGAAACTGTTCCAGACCTTTGATAGTCTTCCCATGGCTCTATTTTATCTCGTGTCTGTCTCCTGCATCTCACTTCTTTGTTGCTCAAGGAACTATGACCTCTGCTGCCAGCATTGTCACATGGGAATTTATGCACTAATTTTTGACTAGGGCATTCTGGCATTGAACCATTTTAGGCTGGGGTCACACATAGAAGTCCGTTTTTGGAAGTGATTTTCATCACCAATCCATTTTTTATAGGGTGCTTTTTGAGCCTCCTGCACCCCTGAACGTTTTTGGACTTAGTCATTTTTTCATTAAAAACGCATATGTGTTAACGCATGCGTTAACGCAGGTGCCTATATGGGCCATGCGTTAACGCATGCGTTTCCCATAGGGCCCCATGTTAAAAAAACGCATGCGTTTTTTAACTGATGCCAAAAACGTTGCTAGCAACGTTTTTAGCTCAAAAACGGACATAGCAATGTTTTTAGGTGCAGAAAAAAACGGACAGGGTGTTTATTACATCCAATCCGTTTTTCTGTCAGTTTTTGGACTTAGAAAAAAAAAATGACAAAAATGAAGCCAAAAACGGACCAAGGGCTTATGTGTGACCCCAGCCTTACAAGCTCTCTCTGTTACAAGAAGGAGAGCTGGAAAGTTCTCTTTGTAGCATTGGTCAAGAAGGCTGAACAACCTGTAATCGGTGTTCGACAAAATGCATATAATGCTAGGGTAATAGGAAAGCCAGCCGTACATAAAGTCAGTCGTGTCTGCTAAACATTTAGCAGGAAAGTCTTCCCTGTCCCCACAAAGAAGACAAGTCTCTATCCACTTCATCCCCTTTTCCTAAGACTTCAGAATTGTTACTTGACAATTTTTTAAAATGAGACAAAGCCAGTGAGGCAGATTATTTATAATTATTGCAACACTGGAAACAGATGATCTGCCCAAAAAGGATTCCTGCCAGCATTACAGCCTTTGGAAATGAAAAAAGGCCACAATAAAATTTAATAAGGGCTACCTGATGGCCCTGAGAAATTTATGTTTGAGGGATACTTGAGGGCCCTCAAAAATGCATGAGTATTATTTTACTCACATATATAGTACCATTAATTTCACAGTGCTTTACAAATGTTATCACTGTCTCCATTGAGACTCACAATCTAAGGTGCCTATCAGTATGTCTTTGGAATATGGGAATAAACAAGAGTACTCAGAGGAAACACATGCAAACACGGTGTAAATCGTACAAACTTTGCAGATGTTGTCCTTGATTGGCTTTGAATCCAGCACCACTGCGCTGCTAACCACCCAGTCACCATGATGCCCTACAAAATTAATGGTAGCGGGCCCCTTGAGGGTTCTCTCAAATTAATGAGTGAGGGCCTTGTAGCCCTGTAAACATTCTGGATTAGGACTGCCGGCTGCCCCTCTCAAAATTGGAAGGGAAAGCCACATAATAACTATATGGTGGAGAAGGAGGAGTAGCGAAAAAATAGGATATAAGTTTTTAGGTGAGAAGAGGTGCATGGGAATACACCAGATAAAAAATTAACACAACCCTTGATGTGGGAACATGATGTATGTGGTTGATCTTCTTCCTCTAGTCACTCTACTGCCCCTGGTGGCCCTGTAAAATAATTAACAATTTTAACCATAGGAAGGATGACACCACAGCTACAGAAGCAACTGTCTGATAGCTCAGCTTGATTACCCATTCTACATAAGACGTTTTATATTTTTTGAGAGTTGAGTGGAGGACATCATCTCTGAAAATACCAGGGCAACACAGCTGCACTACCACAGTTTGAGCAGCAATTTTAGAAGAGTCAATAGCAAGAGATCACAGGGGGGCACGCAGCCGCTCTCTTTGTATTACCCTTGTTATGTTTGCATTATACTTATTATTGGAGAAGAACACTGGAGCATTTTGATTTGCTTGATTCGAGTACTGAGCACCAGAGCATTCCAGTACTCGCTTATCTCTAGTAACAAGCCTTTGACTTTTAAGCTCTATATCTCACCATCCATTACAGCTTTGAGTGTGAGACCACCTTCATTTTATAGACAATCATCTTGTCTATCCCTTTCATTAATTTGACTTGCTGTTATTAGCATATGATTAGTTATGCAGATTATTGTCATGTCATCGCACTGTTAATGTTTTGCTCCTGGTGTTTGAAATATCTTTTTCTTCTTGTGTACTACAAATTACAATGTGGTCTTACATTCCATAATCACTTAGTGTGTTATTAGGTGGATTCCCAAGCAAAAGCTCACTGGTTGGATTGAGGAGTAGCCATTAGGAAGATTTACTAACTAAAGATAAACAGCATAATTCAGCTCACTGATAGCAGTCTCTTGGCTAAGAAAATTGCCAAACTTCATCAAGTGAGGGCCATGATATTTGAAAACATATTAAATAAAGTCAGTCCATCCATTCAAAACCCAAGGGGTGAATGTCAAGGCAAAACATCACAATTAACAAGTCAGCTCATCAGAAGGTCTAGCAGTTATGGTGCAAAAAACATGGCAGAAGGCAGAAAATATGGCAGTAGAGGTGGCTGATATGCTTCGCAACAGTGAGGTCACAGTCATCCATGCACACACTGTGTGACAGAAATTATGCCTGTCTGAAAAGGTGGCCTCGAAAAAAAGGTGAAGAAGCCTTGACTTTGATATTGTCATAGGCTGGGGTCACAGTTGACATTAGTTTTTTTAGTGATTTAACAAAACTCATGCGTTTTTTCATGTCAGCATGAGTTTTTTAAGGTGTGTGATGGCTCCCTGCGTTTTTGGCTGCGTTTTGAAATCCGCACCAAAAAATAGTGCATGTACTATTTTTTGGTGCGTTTTGAAAAACGCATGCGTTTTTATAACATGGGCCCCTATGGAAAACGCATGCAAAAACGCATGTACAATTAGTATCTTTTAGTGCCATTCAAAAACGCATGCGTTTTCCATAGGAGCCCATGTTAAAAAAACGCATGCGTTTCCTAAAACGCTTGCGTTTTTTTAACATGGGCTCCTATGGAAAACGCATGCGTTTTTGAATGGCACTAATTGTACATGCGTTTTTGCATGCGTTTCCCATAAGGCCCCATATTAAAAAACGCATGCATTTTTGGAAATGCACCAAAAACGCATTGTACAGTCACACATGCGTTTTTGCTATTAGGGCATGCGTTTTTTAACATGGGGGCCTATGGGTGCGTTTTTTACATGCATTTTTAAAAAACGCAGGTCTCCAAAAACGCTTGTAAAAAATGCTACTGTGACCCCAGCCATAAAAAGTGTTGGCTTGAGATTGCAAAAAAATATACCCAAAGTGTAAAGTAGAATATTGGAAATGGGTGATTTGGAGTGATGACATCAAAGTCAATAGACTCTGGTAGGCTCTCATAGGTGCAAATGTGTTTGGAAGAAGCAAAGAGAAAGGGGTTAAAAGATTAAGAATTTGAAAGAACTGTTTGTAGGAGGAATCCTTATAATATAGGGCTCTTTCACAGCCAAGGCATTGAATATTTAACCAGGATTGATGGTGGTCTCAAAGCTGAACTATACCTGAGTATCCTCTAAACAAGTTACTTTGTACACTCAATTACTATAAGAATGAAACATAGTGAACCAGCAGGAAATCAGCAAAGAAATGGTTCAATGACAATGATAAAGTAAAGGAGCTGGATTTGGGCATATGATACACAGGTGCTCAAAAGTTGGTACATAGGCATGTAAAAGTCTCTCCTTCTTACGGTATAGTTTTCACAAATTGCTTTATCACTCCAGGCTTAATGTGGAGTGGTGGCAGGAGAACTATAGTGGGATCAACTAAACATTTACCCAACTATGTTCTTGAGTCCAAGTTGCAAAGATGTTCTCATTGGCCAACATTTTTGCTTCTGTGATGAGTCCTAACCTGGCTGTCACATTCACACAAAAAAACATAGGTACTTTGGATATCCTCCTTGCAGCCCAAGGGCAAAGTGAGAGCTTTCAGATCACTTCATATTGATCAACCTTGATCCTTGTAGCTATGTGTCTTGAGAGTAAAGTCAAAGTTTAATTATAATGTGTCTTTACTGTCCATACCAGGCAATTGCAGCACAGCTTTCATTTCTTATACTGCTGATGTAAAATGAGACATATGCTATTATTGGATGCTATGGACACCACCACATTCTTTGGAAGCTGGGTTAATAAAATCTTCTCTGCCCACAGCAGATAATCAAAGCACAGCATCCAATAATTTCTTATCAATTTAATGACACCAAAATCATGCACCAAAGATCATGCAAAGGGGTCAAAGTATGACACAAGAAAAAGCCTATGGAGTCAGTGTTTGTGAAAAAACTGTACTTGATGGGGAGTTTTTTTTTTTTTTTTTTTTTTTTTTTCAGTGATCAAAAGAATATAAAAATCACCTCTTATTTTTCAAACAATTTTTCCCTTACCGACCTGAGATAAACGTCATAGACTTTGGACAATACTGATACACTTCCTGTAACTTGGGTTTACAAATACAACCGTCGATTGACCTGGTAAGATGCAAAATATCTCTTAATAGTGTTAAGGCCACGTCAAACGCTTCAATATCGCTAATGATATCGCTTAAGCGATATCTTTTGTGTGTTAGGCTGGGGTCACAGTTGGCATGCGTTTTTACATGCGTTTTTCATGTCATCATGAGTTTTTTAAGGTGTGTGATGGCTCCCTGCGTTTTTGGCTGCGTTTTTAAATCCACACCAAAAAATAGTGCATGTACTATTTTTTGGTGCGTTTTTATAACATGGGCCCCTATGGAAAACGCATGCAAAAACGCATGTACAATTAGTACCATTTAGTGCCATTCAAAAACGCATGCGTTTTTTTTAACATGGGCTCCTATGGAAAACGCATGCGTTTTTGGATGGTACTAATTGTACATGCGTTTTTGCATGCGTTTCCCATAGGGCCCCATATTAAAAAACGCATGCGTTTTTGTAAATGCACCAAAAACGCATGGTACTGTCACACATGCTTTTTTGCTATTAGGGCATGCGTTTTTTAACATGGGGGCCTATGGGTGCGTTTTTACATGCGTTTTTGAAAACGCAGGTCTCCAAAACCGCTTGTGAAAAATGCAACTGTGACCCTAGCCTCATTATGTGTAACCGAGCGATCTTGCAATGAAAAATCGCTTGATTGTTAGTTGAAGATTTGTGAGCAGGACCTCAAATCAAGCAATGGTCGTGCGAACGATCTGCAGCATCGTGCTGTGTGACACTGTGCAAATGATATTGCAAAATTGTTCTTACGGTCTCGATCACGTGACTTTCCAGGCGATATCGTGATCGATATTGAAGCATCTGACATGGCCTTTAAGGTTTCAGGGCACATGGCTGTTGGTAGGGGCGTAAGTGACACAAAACAACCGATAGCCAAGGCCAGAGCTTGCAAGTTTCCTGTGCGTCTGTAAGTCATTTCTAGTGTATTTATCAGTTAATCATTTTTACATGATTGCAGTGTCCAGGGTGCTAACAGTGAAAATGCAAAAATTACAATATAAATTGATATAAAAAAAATGAGAGTTTAGTTATTTTTGCCTGTGAAATGCTATTCAAACGTAACTGGTTGCCAAAAGTGATATATTTAATTGAGACATTTAAACCTGGGATTAATTTAAAATTGGTGTACTTACTGTAAGTATGTGACCTCATTAACACTGTAAAACAGTTTGGGTCTTAGAACTCATTAACCTTCCTCCCTAACTGTCAACATGGAAAGCTTGACAAAAGAATTAGACTCTGCTTTATATTCATGATGTTTGACAATCTTCTCTTTGCTGGTACTGAAAGCACATTTAAAGTTGTTCATATGTGTAAGTAGATGTGTATGGACTTGTAATAAATGTGTCTCATTCACAGGAATCCATATAAACACATCACATTCAAGAAGGATCACTTATAAAAAAAGAAAACCTTTTCTCCATTGTCAATTCCTTGGATAGGCATTTAAAGACAGAACTCTGTACATTGCGATTTAGAAAATTATTCTATGCTTAACATGTACACTGATCAGCTAAGACATTGAAACTACCTGCCTACGTTCGTCTCAGTTCCCCTTGTTTCACTTAAACAGTTCTGTCATCAAGCTTTGGATTACAGAAGACATCTGAAGGTATCCCGGGGTTGTCTACCTTTAATATAGTAGCAGTAGATCCTTGACTGAAGAATGAGCATAATACTTCTTTTAACTATTTCAGTTTTTAATCTTTAAAGTGATTAACAGTAGGAACAAAACACTAAACATATACATACAGCCAGATCAGAATATCCCACACACTACACTGATGAGGGGCAGTTACCCTGAAACGCAGCGTCTGTAGTTTGGGGTTCTGATCTGGCACAAATCCTTAGTCATATTAAAAGGCTTGTCCAAAAGCCGATTATGACTTTGAGGAGCTACCTAAAGGTGGCGCTAGAGTTCATCCACTTCCTCATTGGAATGACAATTTAAACATGTACAGTTATTTAGCTTTTACATTGTCTTGCATGAAGCTGCATTTTTTTTGGTGTTTCTTTAGGCAGATTCCAGGTGAAATGTTTATGCTTTGGAATTCAGCTGTCACTAAAGAGGCCTCTTATGGACCAGGCACATATCCATAACACTGGTCAATACAAAACATCATCAGCAAAGGTAGTATGTCTATTATATGGAGTTTCATGTGCTGATTCCAAAAATATGTTTAGTTTTGCTCTATCACTCAGGGTGGTTTCACATCTATGAGATTCCTGCGCTAGGTTGCTCTGCCTGCCTGCGCCAGCGTAAATGCAAGCGCAGGGGCATTTAGGGGCTTGGGCAGTACCAGGTCAGCTCTCCTAGCTGTTCACAGTTCTAAAGTGACTGCACACTCCACTCTTTCTCCCTCCAGGACCCGTATTTATAGGGGGAACTGACTTAAGATAACCAGTGGAGCTCCCCCTAGAGGCCTGGGGTGAAAGGGGTGTTAAAGTTGTGTTAGTAAGTGAGGTCTGCTTGCTGTGTACGTTCCATTTGTGTCCTAAGAGTTCTGTGGTGCCCCACCAGGGTGCCACAACAGAAACAGTGCACTTTATGTTTTATTAGCGTGCCAGGGGCTATTTTAGTTCCTATGAAGGCACATCTTAGGCATTCTCTGTATATGTAGTCATTAAAATGAACTGAATGACTCGGGTTCTTTAATTCTGCCTACCAGTGGGGGTCGGCACCCTACTTTATTATATGGTGTGCCCCCACTCCCGACGGCTGTGCCTAGGCCTGTCCCTAAATCAGCCCTCGAGGGGGTACCTGATTCCAATACAGCTATAGGGGACCAATTATGGCAGTACAGCACTTAGGCCCCTTTCACATCTGCGTTTCTGTACGGACCTTGCAGATCTGGACAGAAAACCGCATCTTCTGCAATTGCCGCCTAACGGTCTCCACTGTGCACTATAGCTTTTAATTTTTTCTAGTGAGTTTACACTTTTAATTTCTTCTTATATTTTGGTTTGTATTTTGCATGTGAAATTATGTTGGTTCAATAAAAACTGTTTTGTAAGATGAAGCATTTTTTTTAATGATATATACAGTAGATTACTGCTTTCTTAATGTCTCCAGTATATTTCCTATACCTAATAATAATGATGCTGCTCCATGGAAACTATACAAGCTACAGAAAAACTATGAATATTTTTGAAATCAGAACAAAAAGATGATTCAGAAAAGTACAATGTCACCTGCAATGATTACAAAAAATATTTTTTTGTAGACCAGTGTTATCTGGTCATCCTCAAAAACGCAGCCAAGTGTGACCCTAGCCTAAGTCCAAAAAATGGCCTGGAGCTCAGGAGACACTATTGGCACTCTAAATTTAACGGATCCGTTTTCTAAAGCCTTAAAAGAGTGGATTGGCATGTGTGACCCTGGCCTAACAGAAATTGCATTACTAAATTTGGTCCATATTGGCTAGGGTCACACATAAGCCCTAGATCCGTTATTGGCATCAGTTTTTTTACTTTATTTTTCTAAGGCTAAGGTTCTATTTTGGAAACCTGATCCGGTTTTCAGCTTTCAAAAAGCTCAAAACCTGAGCAGGAACCGCTCCCCATAGGAGCCCATTATGGTAACCGGATTGCACTACATGCAATCCGTTTACCGGCTCCGGATCTGTGGCCTGCGCTAAAAATCATGCAGGCTGCAGTTTTCGGAGCGGTTCTGGAAACCGCAATGCGGTAACCGGACTGCTCAGGATGTGTAATCTGGAGCAATGCGGTTACCGTATACTGCCGCACGGATGAACAAAGTGTTAAATGTGTATTTAAACATTAAATATTAATATTAGCTGTGGGCATCATGTCTCTAGGGGGTGCCCACCCCCCCTAGAGACATGCTGTCCACTCTTCTCAGCATGTTAGGAGTTAATAAGCCATTTACACTAAGCCGGCTTTTGTCGGCTTTGTACAAATTTCTGAATGAAGCCGCGGCTCCTGACAGTGCAGGAGATACTGTACGTAATGTACCTGTAGTATCAGCCGCTGTCCAGGGTCCTGTAAACATTAACATTAGGTGTATGGGGGTGCGCTGCCCATAGGCCTAATGTTAATAGTTACAGAACCTCGGACAACGGCTGATACTATAGTACATTACGTGCAGTATCTGCTATATTGTCAGGGGAGCCACGGCTTCCTTCATACATTTGTACAAAGCCGACAATAGCCGGCTATACTGTAAATGCCTTATTAACCCCTAACATGCTGAGAGGAGTGGACAGCATGTATCTAGGGAGGTGGGCACCCCCTAGAGACATGTTGTCCACAGCTAATATTAATATTTAATGTGTTAATAAACATTTAACTCTTTGCTTATCCCTGCAGGGATGAGCAACGTATAAGGTAACCACATTGCTCCAGATTACTCATCCTAAGCAATCCGGTTACTGTATTGCGGTTCACAGCACACATTTTGGAAACAAAATGTGTTTGAAGGCAATTGCGTTCACCACATCCAGATCTGGATGCGGTGAATGCAATTACCTGGCCAAATGTGACCCCAGCCTATGTCCAAAAACTGATGCTAAAAATGAATACTGGGAGATCAATTGTGACTGCATTGTTAACAAAAGCAACATTTTTGGGTGCAGTAAAAAAACGGACCAATTTTTTTTAACATGGGGCCCTATGGGAAAACAGATCAGTTTTTTGGTGCATTAAAAAAACGGATTCGTTTTTGCTAGCATTTTTTGCCAAAAAATGGCAACGTCCAAAAAATGCATAGCTGCACAAGAGGCTCAAAAAACAGCCAAAAAAAAAACGGATTTGTTATTGAAAACAGTGGAAAAAATTGATTGGCATGTGTGACCCTAGCCCAGAGGTCCCCAAATCCAGGCCTCAAGGGCCGCCAACAGTGCATGTTTTCAGGATCTCTTTAGTATTGCACAGGGCTTGGAATCATTACCTGTGCAGATGATCACATTAGCACCAATGCAATACTAAGGAAATCCTGAAATCCTGCACTGTTGGCGGCCCTTGAGGCCTGGAGTTGGGGACCTCTGCTCTAGCCATACAATGACAAATCTTTTTTGCTTGTCTCTTGTACTCCTGCAATGGATCATCCCTTACAATTATTCAACAGCAATCTCTAATCATTGAAGAAGTCCGTTATCCTTGATATCTTTTCTCCATAGGTGTAATATCTTGGTGCAATCTGAAGCCTCTCGTTTTACTCGTTACTCACTGCTCCACACTTTGGTGGAAAGAAGGTCTAGATGTGAATCTAAGAAATTAATCTTTAAGAAAATGCTACAGCCAAGATCATTATATGTTTTTAGGACATTTTCAGCCAACTCTTCATACGTTTTTGTCTGGAGTTTCCCAAACATAAGTTACCGCTAATGTGAATGCTACTAATGCAGCCTTTTTCTTGCCATGCAACAAACAAAGAAATTGCTCATTGTAAAGGAGCTTACGAGTCTGAAGTTCCTTTATCTTTGCATCAGTCGGCCTTGGATTCATCAATGAGATACTAGAATATGTTTCTTCCATTGCCTTTTCAAAGATTTTCCTTATGCCTAACTTGATATGCCTTGGTGGTAACATAATCTTATGGGTGTCAACAAGTTCTGGATGCAGGATGTTCTTACTCCCTGACTGAAGTCAATGTTGGAGAGGCCAGTCTCTTTTACTGTAGTGATATTCGTTTGCACGAATAAGGGTCGAGGTAAATGGTAAGTGCTATCAACTGGATTCACCTGAAACCGTTCAGTGCTAGAAGTGGATGTCTGCAATCTAAATAGTAGTGAACTTGAATGAAGAAATTTCAGCACCAAACTATGGCCTTGTCCACACACCTGCGCTCTAAGTATTTAGCGCTTCTGCGCTAAATACATAGATTTTGTGAGAGAAGCGCAGGTGCGTGTGTGCGGCCACTTTCTGCAGACACTGTTCCTGGTTACCTGATGTTTATCGTGGTAACCAGTTCATACAGCAGGCTGCTTAGTGTGCACTTATCCCGAGCGCACAGGGAAACGCTACAAGCAGTGTTTCCCTGTGCGCTCGGCAGAAGCGGACACTAGGCAGCCTGCTGTATGAACTGGTTACTACGATACACATTGGGTAACCAGGAACAGCGTCTGCAGAAAGTGACCGCACACACGCACCTACGCTTCTCTGTCAAGACCTAAGTATTTAGCGTAGAAGCATTAAATACTGAC